>JALQPE010001399.1:0-17518 GCA_030407315.1 Asparagopsis taxiformis | reverse complement strand
TGTAAACTAGGATAGTCATACTGGAGGTAAAAATAATGAGATGAGAACTTAATCAATCAATTGTGCACCAATCAAAAATTTTTGACAGCTCATGGATCTTGGTCTGATAGTATTTTTCGATTTCTTTTAAGGCAGGGATCTAACTGTGGGTAATTAAACTAATCGACACTGTCGCGCGTGCACGTGTGGTGAGTTTGGCAAATCTAAGAGCGTACTCCTCAGGGCTTCTTACTAAGTCAAAGCTCAATACCACCAATCCAGTGGAGGCGTTGAGCTGGGATCTTACTCTATGCGACTAAGAGTCCAATGTGATTAGTATTCTTATTTCTCCAATTCTGTATTGCCGCATAATTTCGATGCAGTCGCAAATGCTTGTTTGGTTGGTTACCAACCCAACTGTTTGATTTAGGCTCCTTAAAAGTTTTTCAAGGCTCTTACCCTTCTCAACAGTATTTACATAGATCAGTGAAACAAAGAAGGGCAGGTCTACTTTAGTGAATAGCTCGGCGGTGCTATCATATTTTTGATCATCGTCATCAAGTACATAAAAACGTTCCACAGAACCATTTGGCACTAGTCTTTCATTTTCAAAGACTATGTTTATATGGTTATTCATATGCTGGTTGATGAACTGTTGAGTAGATCCGAAATAGTCGATGACAAGAGTACTATCTGAATGCCTTTGGGAAGATAGCTGATAATCTCGTTAATTTGTTCCCTACACCCTCGCCTTTCCAATTAATCAAAATCATCGAAGTAGATAGTCTTCAGATGCTAACAGTCCGCCACTTTTCTGTCACAAATGAAATTCTTGGCTTTCTCTGGGGTCGAAACTACAACCTGAGGGCCACCATTAAATGCTTGTGTTGTTTGTTAGCCAGAATTTAAAGCATTAGTGGAGATAATGTTAATTTTGTGAAATTCGGTTAGAAACTGGAGGGTTAGAGCCACTCCTGCGGCCTGTTCTTCGGTGGGAACTATGATTAAAATTTGTATATTGGGATCTTTTTCATCAACTTTTGCGAGAGCACTGATTTCCATCGTAGTTGCTTTCCCAGTGCTTAATGGTAACGGAATCACAACATTTCGCCCGCTTCGAATTGCAGGAATACTCCTTCGCTAAGTAAGCACTGGTTGCTCCAACCCATACGAGTAAATTCCCCTTAACAACTCAATAGGCAAGTTTAATTCTTAGAAGACGTCAATATAACCACGACCTTCCTGTTTTCTCTTATCGTAATCTGGATAATCTTCTCCCTGAAGCTCCAAGTCAATAGGTTCTTACTCCATCAACAAAATTATTTTATACTATACTACATGATTGAATTCCAATATTCTTTTTTATAAATTGATTTCTGCTAAAGTCGGACAGTTGTTATTGGACTGAGAGCCATCCATACACTGGTAGCACTCCAATATTCAGCATTTTGCAGAATATCTTGGCTTCAGTTTGGACCTGCCTGGCCAGTTCCCTAGTGGGTGTCATGATGATGCTTCCCCTCATCCACTCTTTTCTGGTCAATGATGTGCCTAAACATAGGTAGCAAATATGCTAATGTCTTCCCAGATCCGTTTCAGCAAAGCTAATGACATCCCTCCTGACCTGATCATCGGGATGGACTGTGCCTAGAAGGGAAATAGTTTGGCATACTGTCTTCTCGATGACTGACAGGATCCTATCACTCAGTCCTCTTTTGGTACCAGTTGAATACCGGTTAAGGATGTTCCTGTCTCAAATACTTTATACTTGACCACAACCTTGGGATCCAAGTCTTTGGCTTATTCTATCTACCAATACAATTATGCTGAATAAGAAGAAGTTTATCACCATTAATAATGGAAAATCATTTCCTAACATAAACATTCTTTGATCGTAATTGGGAGAGAGCAACTTTATTGGATTATGAAACAGGAGACGTTCCATCTAAAGTGATCTGATTGTTATTCAACCATAACTCTTGTAAGTTGGTGAGTGTCTCTAAGTTCTCAATCTTAGTGATCTGATTGTTCGACAACCCTAACTCTTGTAAGTTGGTGAGTGTCTCTAAGTTCTCAATCTTAGTGATCTGATTGTTCGACAACCCTAACTTTTGTAAGTTGGTGAGTGTCTCTAAGTTCTCAATCTTAGTGATCTGATTTTTCTACAATCCTAACTTTTATAAATTGATGAGGGCCCCTAAGTTCTCAATCTTAGTGATCTGATTGTTATGCAACCCTAACTGTTGTAAGTTGGTGAGTGTCTCTAAGTTCTCAATCTTAGTGATCTGATTGTATGCAACCGTAACTATTGTAAGTTGGTGAGTGTCTCTAAGTTCTCAATCTTAGTGATCCGATTTTTCTACAATCCTAACCCTTGTAATTCGGTAAGTTTCTCTAAGTTCTCAATCTTCGCGATCTGATTGTTATACAACCCTAACTTTTATAAGTTGATGAGGGTTCCTAAGTTCTCAATCTTAGTAATGTGATTGCTATGCAACTGTAACTATTGTAAGTTGGTGAGTGTCTCTAAGTTTTCAATTCTCCGAATTGCATTTCCATTTAAATGCAATATCTATAGTCGCTTCAGCTGACTTATGTTCTCAATGATCGATATTTTGTTGGTAGATTTCTTATCCATGTCCATAGTTCCCATCTTTAGTATTGTAGTCTAGTTAAAACCTAAATTTCCTTCGGAATTTTATTATTTGGCATTCCACTGTCATCTATATATGATTAAAAGAATACTTAAATCGAGTTCAGTCATTTCTGACAGTTTCTTCCCTGATTAATGATACTTCACAATTCCTTTGTTCCACTTTTAATTCTTCATTTCCTTAGCTATTTTGATAAGATTTGCTTCGCTCTGTTCTCTTTCCTTCTCTATTTCTTCTTCTTTCTTTTTTCTCTATTCTTATTGTTGTTTCTTCACTTCAATCATTCTCAAATTCTCTTTCTATTGCTATAGTGAATGAATTTTGGTTCTTTCTTCTTCAACTCTTCGAAGTAGTTCTCATTATAGAGATCACATCGATTGATTTCATTCCTATTTCTTTGACCGTTTCGATGAGTTTTCCAACTTTATCTTCGAAGATTGAGGTCATTTTCCATTGCAATAATAACTGCAATTTTTCAGTTTATTCATGTCTGTAATATGTGGCTTTCCAAGACCATGAATATTTCTGACCAATAAATTCTGATATTCTGTCGATGTCTCTTTATTCAGAACTTCCTTGATTTTATTCTCAACAGTTTCAGCTTTGAATGAATCAATGATGGCTTCAATAGCTGATTCACAGTTTCTTTCGATTGAGTGTTTGAGAGCATCAATACTTTCGTATATTTTCTGTTTTTTGTTTTGGATGTTTTAGAGAATCTTCGCTAACCTTTCTCCAATTTCCACACTCACAGGGCTTCGAATAGGGTTGTAGTTGATCGACAAATTGTGTTTTATCGAATCATTTGCTAAGGACTTCTCATTCACCAAAAGATGATCGTGATGATATTTTTACATAACACAGCTCATGCACGATGTTCGATTCTGTTTGCATTCTGGGTTCACACAGAAGGCAGTAACCCTTTCTTTTTCGTGAAGTCCGCAATTTAGCTCCATTTTTCAATAATACTTGTTTGGTAATGCTTTTATTTTTAATATCGCTTGTATATTGAGATAATTACAAAATTCAGAATAATCAGTTCATGCCTTGATTTCAGGGTTTGAGTCTGCTCTTTCGCCTTCGCTTTCCTGGCTGTTGGTATCTAACCTTGCTTTTGTGCTGCCGGCTTCTGCATCGACACCTTGTCGGAAGGGAATACCACCCTCGCTGAGGACTACAAGTTGGTCGTCAACTGGAGCATATAGGAATTTCATCTTCATTCTGAGGGGAACATCGCTTCTCTTGAGATCGAAACTCCTGATGAAGTATGTGAGGATGATTTTGGATTCCATGAGTGCCAGGTACTTTCCGATGCAGCTTCTGCTGCCTGCTGCGAATGGGATGAATGAGTAGGCTTCTTCGGTGTGTGGTCCCTTGGTGCCCCATCTGTCTGGGTTGAACAAATGTGGGTCAGTGTAATACTTAGGGTTGTTCTGCAGTGCGATGATGTTGACACTCACACAGTCTCCCTTCCTAACTTGGTAGGGACCGATTTCGATGTCTTCTTGTGCTCTGCGGGGGAAGAGGGCAAGTGCGGGTGGCCACATTCGGAGGCACTCATCCAAGAACCATCCCATATACTCCAGTTTCTATGTTAAATGTCACTGTACCTGAAGATTCTCGTAAGTGATGTGGTTGGGAGTTGGCAACACTCGATCGAGTTCCTCGACGAGCTTAGCCTTACATTCAGGGTACTCAGCCACACAGTACAGAGCCAAACCGAACAAGTGAGCAGTAGTGTCGATTCCTGCAAAGTAGAAAGTAATCAGTTGCTGAAGGAGCTCCTCACTTGACACTTTCCTGAGTTTGTGAGGTTTACCAGCTTTCTCTGCATCTTCCAGTTGTTGATTATTATCTCTCATTTGTCCGATGAAGTTATGGACGAAATCTCTGATTTCTTCTGTTTCGTGGTTTCTGATTCTCTCATCGATAAGGTCGAGCAGACACTTCCGAATATCTTTAACCAGCTCTGCAACCTCTCTATCGCCTTTGGAGAAGTTCATGGTTCTGGCTTTTGGTCCAATGATCATGTTGGCCAGCAAATTGGAGGGTGTCCTGGATTGACAGATCATGAACTTGGTAAATGTTCTTAGTGCAACACTCAGGGGTATGCTCCCTGCCTTTTTTGAGGTAGCTGTGGGAGAGAAGAATGTTTTAAGGAGAATGTTGCTGACCAACTCCATGGTTTCCTCAATGGCGACATACTTCCTTGATTTGCTCTCCAGTTTCTCGATGCCTTCCTTCATGTTTTCGATTTGTTCTTGGGTGATCTCTTTCATGACTGGGACCATCCCTTTCAGGTAGTCGAAGGTAAACCCATGGCTGATGCTCGCCCTCTGTGCTTTCCAAATATCCTGCTCTGCGAAGAATATGCCCTGTCCGTAGACACTGTCGATGTGCTTGAACAGGTTAAGTTTCTCGAACTTGCGATGGTTCTGGGAGACAAACCTGGCCAATTTGGCATCATTGACCATCAGGTAGGGCATGTTGCCGATGTTGAAATAAAATGCCTTACAGTTAGGGTCCTCCCTCATGAACTATCGGTGATAGTAATGGGTGTCACCGTGCTTCTCGAATCCTTTGTTCTGGATTACTGTTGTTCCTGATCCCATCGGAGTCAGGAACACTTTAAGGGAAGGATCCATTTTCTGGTAGCGACGGGCGTCAATCCGGATCTGAATGAAGAACTGGTAGAGCAGGTAACCCACCAAACAGACGATGGCCCGACCAACAGCAGAGGAATGAGGTAGATTAATTCCATTTTATTTATAGAATGAAGGAATTGTTGAGACGATAGATTAATAATCCCAAATATGACGCAATAGTGACTCATCAACACACTAGGGATCAATACCCATAATAAATATAAACTAGGATGGTCATACCGAATAAAAGAAAATAATGCAAGATGAGAATCTAAATCAATCGAAGATCATCAGTTAAACCATTCAGAAATCTCCCTTGGCAGCTCATCGATCTTGGTCTGATAATATTGTTCAATCTCCTTCAATGCAGGGATCTAACTATGGAGAATAAGACTAATACCTATTGTCTTGCGTCCAAATCTTTTTTATTTGCCAAATCTATTTATATATTCTTCGTGGCTTGCTAAATCGAAACCCAATATCATATTTTCGGATCTGTTCGAAGGAGATTGCACTCTGTGCGACTAAGAGTCCATTGTGATTAATACCCTTATTTCCCCATTTCTTTTCCCCGAGTAATTTCAATGCAGTCACTAATGCTTGTTTGGTTGGTTACCAACCCAACTGATATATTTAGCTTCCTTAAAAGCTTTTAAATTTTCTCACCCTTTTAGACAGTATTTACATAGATTAGTGAATAAGAATTATTCTTTTTACTGAACAGCTCAATAACGCTGTCGTACTTTTGATCGTCATCATCGAGTAGATAAAAACGTTCCACAGCACCATCAAGAAATAGCTTTTCTTTTTCAGAGACTATGCTTATATGGTTATTCATGTGCTGGCGGATGAACTGTTGAGTAGATTTAGAAGTAGTCGATGACAATAGCACTTTCTGAATGCTTTTGGGGAGATATTCAAAGGTTTCATTAATTTGGTCCCTGCACCCTAGCCTTTCTAATTAATCAAAATCATCAAAGCAGATTGTCTTCAGATGCTCACAGTTTGCCACTTTCCGATCAAAAATAAACTTCTTGACTTTCTCTGGGGTCGAAACAACAACTTGAGCGTCACCGTTAAATGCTTGCGTTATTTATTCACGGGAATTTAAAGCACTTGTTGAGAGAATGCTGATTTTGTGAAATTCAGTTAGGAACTCAAAGATTCGGGCAACTCCTGTCGCCTGCTCTTCGGTGGAAACTATGATTAAAATTTGTAGGTTGGAATCTTTTTCATCGACTATTGCCAAAGAGCCGACTGCCATTGTGGTTGTTTTCCCAGTGCCTAATGGTGACTGAATCACAACATTATGCCTACTTTTAACTGCAGAAATGCCCCTTTGCTGAACAATAACTGGTTGCTCCAACCCATACGAGTAAACTCCCCTCAACATGTCAGCAGGTAAGTTTAATTCTTCGAAGGTATCAATAGAACGATTTACCTTTATTCTCATGTCGAGATCTTGACTCTCCTTTCCCTCAAGCTACAAGTCTATAGGTTCTTACTCCATCAACAAAATTATTTTATACTATGCTACATGATGGGATTCCAATATGCTGTTTATAAATTGATGTCTCTATTTAGCTTTGGACATAAACCATATTTAAGTAGTTGCGAATCTAGTGGCAACTATGCTTAAAATTCTGCAGTAAAACCACATCGCCGTGTTCGATCACCGATGCACATACTATACGTCATTGAAGTTTACTCTGCAGGCGGCAAGAATGACTAGGAAAAGTAGCAAAAGGAATCATCATCATAGCCAGGTTTGAATCTGGAGCTGTCTTTGAGAATTACTAACAAATTCAAGTATCGGTGGGTTGAGTCTCCCTCCTTCGACATTTCGTTGGACCAGCCTCGTAACTATTTTGGGAGTATGCCCTTCTCATTGGAGACCTATTGCTCCATTTTGGAGGATCCTTGCAAGTGCACGTTCAGAATCCATCCAAAACCGGATGTCAAGAGCGGAGCATCATCTTTCATTGACAAAGTTATTGGAAAGCTGATAATTGAAACCACTTTTACTGGCAATCCTTTTGTACTTCCTGTGGCGATGCTGTCAGATGGCCTTGATGCTAAGAAGAACATCACTGTGATAGCCCTGAAAGAGAACAAGCAGAGTGTGATATGCTCCGGAGAGATGATCGAGACAATGGAGTGTGACGAGGTTAACATATCCCCCGACCCAAGCGAAGTGAAAATGCTGAAGAAAAAAGACTGTACTCGTGGAAATAGTTCAACTGAATTGGTTGATGAGTCTGAATCAGGATTCATGGTCTACCAATTTGAGGTGCCGGAGAGGGTGCGTCAGAGGAACATAGCTGTCTTGAGGGGTTCTCTAATTAAGGAATAGTTCGTGTATGATGCTATATCGGTGACAGTGTATGCCTACAACACCCTGGCTGTCGAGTTCATTCCGAACCTGAAAGAAGTCCTGAGCAAACTGAAGTCGACAATGGAGTTGTAGAGTCTGACTATTGTTGAGGGGTGCCCTGAACATGGGGGTGAGTTGACTGATGCTTACCGGATGGTGTTCCACCAAGATCCCCAATCCCTGTACACTCGTATTTAGGAGTCTGCTGCATGATAAGATTAAGGACCGGTGGATCATTGAGGGGATGGTGCACTACAACCGGAACCCGAAACACTACCAGGACTGCATTAGGGAACTGTCGGATCTGGTAGCCGAGGGTGAGGAGTTCTTCCCCCTTATCCATGATGACTATGTCCATGACACTGTGTGGTTGGCCAAAGCCAAGGTCATATACCATATCCTAGCCAACCTGAAGGCCATGGCTGATCAGGGAGGTCGATCACTCACATCTTTCGCCATCGAACTCTCTAAGAAACGTAAGGTCTGCTCTCAGTATCTGTTCAAGAAACTGAAGAATGCCTATGGGTTGGATTCCATCAAAAGAATCTACTATGAACAGTTTGTGACATCCATCGGCATCAATAAGATATTCTACGAACTGGTTGATGTCAAGAAGGAGAACAGCATCAAGATCATTGTCAGGCAGAAGGCACTGGCATGCAAGGTCTTCAAACTCTACAACATGTTCAGGATCAAACTAGAACAGACCTACAACATGGTGTCCCCCCTTACCGAGAAAATCATGAAGAAGAACAAGTACGAGGAAAAGAACAAGAAGAAGGAACTGTCAGGACCCCTATGTGTTCCCAAGTTCATCAAGTGTGTGCCCTACTTCTACGGGAAATTAATCATGGAGCTGGAAGGCAGTGAGCCCTACACCTTCGACCTGGAGGAGAAGAACATGATGGAAAAGTCCAAGCAGATGTCCAGCCTAGTGAGGGTAAAGAGGCCAGTGCATCGCAAGAACAACGAACTGGATGCCCTGGATGCCTTCACCTGGATCATGATCGACACTGCTGAGGTGTTCCCGGCCATCTACAAAAACGAGAACGTATCAGACAAGGCCATCGAGATCATGCTCAAGAGGGAGTACAAGAACGAAAGGGAGGAGATCAAGGTGCTCAATGCCATCACAGCCAGGGAGCACTCCGACAACGAGAAGATCTGCCAGACACTCATCGACAAACTCAAGATCAAACCCAACAAGAGGGACAATGCCTCCATCAATATTAGGAGGAAAGTACTGTCCATCCTGCCCATGTTCATGAATAAGGTCAAGAACACTGACATTTGGGACTCCCTCCTGGCCATATTCAAACTCTATGAACCAGTGTGCTACGACTGCTCGGAGGAAGGGGGCACTCTTCCTGCAGAGTCTGATCACAGAGATCGGCAACATCAACTTCCGGAAACAGTACAGTTCCTACTTTGAGGAATTCCACCGAATCATGCTGGCCATCAGCAAGTACCACAGGACCAGTCTCCTCCACAAATAAGAGCAGTTGCAGAAGGGCATTGCCGAGGCCATCATGAACTGGGAGTCAGTCTACTCCCTAGAAATAGTAGGGGAAATGCGGGAAATCCTGCAGAGCTGCCAGCATGAAGTACCCAAACACAGGGAACTCATCGAGGCAGTCCTGGTCAACCTGATCCCCTACTTAAGGACACTCAAACTCAACAGAGATCAGAACACACTCATCGGGGAGACTGAAGACCTGATTGACAGACTCATCGACAGCGATACCACAGGGCAGTTCTATGCAATCAAATTCGAGAAGGAAATAGAGGCTCAGGAAGAAGATCTAAAACCATTGGAGTTCCTGACTCAGTGCTTCACCAGATTGGAGGGCATGGTCGGGCAATCATGCTACCCGCACTGCCTGGAGAAACTGAAGGAGCTCTTGAACCAGAAGAAAAAGAAATATGGGCTGGAGGTCCAGGTATAGCAGCTGAACGAGAACCAGAACTACTTCTTGGCTGAGTACCTGTGGAAGAGGATGTCATCTCCTGAGTCCCTCCACGATGCCCGAGTACGACTCCAGTGGATGAAGATATACCGGATATTCTACTTCTATTACACCCCCATCATCACCCTGGTCAAGATCAAGAAAAATGCAGAGAACCCAGAACTGAAAGAGTTTAATCTACCCTCAGAGGCACTAGAAGAGATCAGGGCCAACATGATGGACTTCACACCAGACATAGGATGGTTCTCAGTATATGACTCCAGCGGCAAGGCACACAAGCGGAAAGTAGAGTCCCTGCAAGAAGGGCGCAAAAGGAAGAAACCAGAAGAACTCATCCTCAAAGACAAAAACATCATCACGAAGCACATCAAGGAAAATCCAGGCAAGGATTCATGGGAAGACCTCAGCAAAGTGGCACTCAAATGGGTCACCCTGCAATACGAAAACAAAGACATGGACAACCCCAACGAACCCAAGTACAAAGAAATAGTGGAAGGAATCAGAAATGTGTTCAACTACCTCAAAAGAGGCAACACTCCAGTCGATTACACCTTCGAAAAACTCAAAAGAGATGCATATAGAGTCCTAGAGCGATACGACGAAGAAAATGCTGATGTCAATACTCTATTCGAGATGGTAGAGGCCGCCCTTAAGGAAGTTGAGCAGCAGAAGAAGGAAAAGCAGAACCAGAGGGAAAGTGGAACCAAGATACAACTACCCAAAGGACTTCTCGAAGGTAATGATGATGGACCTTTGGTCGAGATACCCAGGGATTGATTAGTCAACTTTAACTGTATTCATCTATTTATTGGGTATACATTCACTCGACGAGAACTTACTCTTTCTGGAGGTTGTCCACTTTGGGCTAGCCAATCCTTGAGGGTGCTGAGAATGAGACTCCTGCATTGCTTAACATCTTCTGGGTCTGCATCGTTGGGTGGGCGTAGATCGAGATGGTGTGCTCCATTGGCTGAGTGACTATATATGTACGTATGTAGCAGGCTTTGAGGGTATCACTGAGGTCCTTGACTGGGCTGGCTCCACTCCATGGATCGAGTCCTCCGTTGGTGAATATGATTTTGGTGGCAGACAGGTACTCTTCATCCTTGACTCCTCCGAAGTGGTTGAGGGTGTAGTCATAGTCTGGCTGTATTCCGAACTGTGACTCACACTGCTTGGAGTATGCACCGTAGTCGAAGTCTTCAGGATAGAACATATCTTTGGTGCCGGTCATGGTCATCGGCATGGCCTGGTCTCCGCATGCCAGCACATCCCACCCGGACATGTCCTCATCGGATGCAGAGTCTGAGTATATTTCATTGCACTTGTCCGGGTTGTCAAAGTTGTAGTAGTAGGACACTGACTTCCTGACTGCAGTGAACAGCACTGAATCACTGTCGGTTTCCTTGATATCATCAAGGGGCACACATGAGGAATTGGCCGGCCAGGCTGTCAGGTTCTTCAGGAATGATGTAGGATAGGGATAGTTGAGCATAGCCATGTAGGAGTAGCCATCATTCAGGAACTGCATCAGTTTGGGGATGTCCTGGTGCTTCTTCAAATGGGTGCACAGGTTGAAGTCACTCGATATGTTCTTTAAAGGAGCAGAAAATGACTTCGAGTACTTCTCCAGTCTCTTGAAAGTTTCCCGGATGGCATTGGAGCAAGCTTCTGAGTGCATCTTGTAGTTTTTGGTGACAATTTGGAAGAACACATTCAGATCGAGTCCCTCCCTGTTTCGGTAGTAGTAGATGGGAGCAGATGCTGCATGGGCCACATCCACGATGAAAGGGTACTTGATTCTAATCCAGGTGGCCAGCATGCCGGCGAAGGAACCTCCGAATGCCACAACTGGGCAGGTCGGACAGTAGGTCTTCTTAATGAACTTCAAGAACTCCACATAGTCCATCAGAGCTTCCTCAGTTGTCAGGTAGACCAGGTTCTCTTTCTTGAAGGAAGCCTTCTCACTGCCGAAGGGCATGCTAGTACCGAAGTACCTGTGCTCAGCATACACCACGATACCCTTCAGTTCCTCACTCACCACTTCATTGTAGAACCCTGCATTCTTCAAGAACATCTCAACCGGGCCCTCATTCCCACAGTAAAAGAGAATAGGGCGATTAGGGTTCTGATCCCAGTGTGACACATCAATCAGGTACTTCTGCTTGAAGGTACCCACTGCCTTATAGTTGAAATGGGACACCTTCTGGTTATAGTACAGGGTCTTGAACTCTCCCAAGTCAGAGTCCATGGAAGGCTTCACTTGAGACCAAGGGAAAGCCTTAGGCTTCAAGGCACACCCACCCATGCATAGCAGGAGGAGACTAATGGCCAAATACAGAGATGCGTATCTTAACATCAGTGCACAATTATAATTGATACTCAAGGAGATTTCACACTTAAACGATAAGGACTTATATTACATATCAATTCACTGAAAACTCAAAATGCCAAACAGTTCTTCAGTTTGCCATTTCAAGTTACTAAAGCTTTCTTTCATAAGCTTATCCATTCTCGTTTCGAAATCTGTCTCAGATCGCTCACTGTCGGACTTCAAATCATCATAGTTCTAATTAAAGTGCTTTGAGAACTTATCGATATGCTTCCACAGATTGGAAATATTCTCCTTTTGTTTTTTTCCGTATTCCACTTTGAGAACATAGCTCATGGTTTCAACATTAAGTTTGACTATTGACTTGAACTTCCTGAGATAGTTCTCCAGCTTGCTCCTGTTTTCGATAGTAAAGGAGTTCCGAACTTCGGTGCTTCCTTATGTCATTTCCAGCGCTTTGCTCGTAGACTACCTTTCGCTTATCATGTTAATTTCAAACTCCCTTTGAATCTGGAAGTTGTGTTCCTTCCTATTTTATCTGGATGGCCTTTCTGTGGGTTCCCTTGAAAGTCTTTATGTCAAGAGTGGCAGGCACTGCACCCCTTCATGATTGGTCAACTTCTAAAATTCAAGAGGGAAATATTTTTCCCCGATAGCTGACTGTGAGAGCATGCTGGGTTCTTCTTCACTTATGCTTTCTTTCTTTTCTGAGATGTTGGGATTGAGCACTGATTTGACTTCTCCCCAGGGATCTTCCTGCCCTTCCACCCCTTCGATGCTCATGCTCTGCTTTCTTTTGAACATGTATTCCTGTATGCCTGCTTCCATCATGCGCACCCTTTCCTCGAGTTTCTGGATGTACTAGTTCTTGATTCCGATGTTGAACTCTAGGTTGTCGACTATCTGCCTGTACAGTTCCTCGGAATACTCTTCATCAGTGAATGTCTTGTAAATATCTTTCTCTTCCTCTAGTAACTCTTCGTTGAATATGACCCTGTTCTTGATTTTCTCCAGTTTCTCCACTTTCCTGAGTCTCCTGAGGCTGGCTTCGATGTTTTCCATGGAGCACTCGGTGAATGGGATGCTCCCATGTGACTCTGAATGCTGAACCTTCCCCAAAGCCATTTCCTCATGCATCAGTAGCTTTTCAACCCTATTCTGGCTCTGTCGGATAGACCTCAACACATCCTTCACCTCCTGACTAATTTTCTACTTGTGATGCTGGACCAATAAAAAGTTCTGTTGGCTATTCAGCAAACTGGGGTACTCACAGTGAGATAAAGCCAACTCGAAGTCAGGCTCCTGTGCAGAATTTGCCTCATATGTCCCAACTGGCGGAGAACTATCCCGATCTTTGGTGAACGATATATGCAACCGAGGAATCTATCTTTTAGGCTGACTGATCCCTGTGAGATTGTTCTTCCCTCGGGAACGCTTCTTCGATTTTGAAGGCATGATCAAATTTGAAAATCGAGAACAGTTCTCACTACCTTTTGGTGTCTGCATTTCGCCTATAATAACGAATATATTATCAAATGTGCTCAGCCACTATTGACTAAAATTATTTGAACTAAAAATAATCTTAGTTGTTATTTTTCGCATATCAAACTGCTTTTGAATACACTACAAAAAAATAGATGTGTTTTGAGGGATTGATTATTTTTTATTCGTTGAAGATTCGCGTAATACTTGGGAAATAAATATTATTCTTTGGCAACCTTAAGCCTCATCATCTCCTGGAGGCCCAGACTTGTAAGAGTGTTCTTTCTCTATTTGTAAGTCCTTTATGAGATGATTTAATATTAAAAGTATGCTCAGAGCATATAGACTTGATCAGATTCTATTGCCTGAACAATTTTTTATCTGAACATATTGGAGTGAACCAAAGATGAATTGAGGGAATATCGTAAAATATGAGAGATTGAAGTCATCACTGACTGTGGGGCTGTATTGTCCCTGCTTATCTGATCATGGAGATAGATCTGAAGATTTTTTATGAGCTACTACTCGTTCTGTTTGACTGTGTTTCCACTCGGGCTCACCCTCATCTTCATTCTCTTCAGTCTGATTCTGAGCTGTAGTGGAGAACTCGAATGATTTGAAGCAGACCGATATTCCAAATTCAGCTTGGGTTTTGACTGTAATGAATGGGATTTCCTTTTCTTTTGGGGGTAGTTTCTTCCCAATTTTTTATATTGTCTAGTTGAGAGGGACTTCTCCATTCAGACACTCAATGAACAGGCGATAGTTGACGAATGGCAATTTCAGTTTAACTCTCCTATTTTCGAACTCCCTCCACTTTTTAAGGTCAAGGGACTTGGTTGCCTGCTTGAGAAGGAGGGCTGCCTCATACTCTCCAAATAGTATGGCCAAATCAATGGCGTCATACCTTTTAATCATTATTTTTGGATCGGCACGATACTCCAATAAAAGCTTCAGAATGCTGATATTTCCCCGAGCTGCAGCAACCATCAGAGGTGTGTACCCTCCTCCAATGATATTCGGATGGGCATTAAACTCCGATAACAAAATATTGGTCATTTCATAGTTGTCCCTAAGGATGACTCGAATCAGAGGAGTTTGGTGAGAACTGGAGCTTATCTCCTGATTCACCAACTGAGGGTGCTCTTTCAGAACCAATATCAGGGCATCCGTCTTCTTGCTATCAATCAGGGCACCTACTTTCTTGGGTGAGGGTTGGTTCCCCATTTTACTTGTAAGAGCCTATGGATCTTAGTTAATAATATTCTCAAAATCTGACTGTAGCATACTTATATTGAGTTTTAATACTACTGAATTCTTATGATGACTTCCTGGAGTGATAAGGGCAGCACCGCCAACTTTCTTTCGTACAAGAATGTAATGTATTTAAATTGGATTCTGATAAGAGTAATCAAGCTGGAGTGATATTATAAAATAATTATGCTTCGCCGAATCGTTCGACCACCTTCATTTCCAAAATCTGGGTTCCAGTTCTCCTAAAGCGTAAAACCAACTCCGCAGCGCTTGACAGTGAAGACCCCCTCCACCGAAAGCGAGTCAATTCACCTGTAGGACTGGGAGTATGTTCGATAGATTTCCGAACACATTCGAAGCAGTAACCCCGCCAGTGCCTTTGGCACCCTCGTTCGAGTACCCATGCATTAACGGCAGAGTTACTTCGATAACAAAGTCCTGGACATGCAGACTTACCATTCACTCCACGTGGCCTTGATCGATTCAAAGCTACCGTTAGCCTACCACGAAATGCTATACAAGATGTATAGAGATCACTTTGCACCCCATCACCTTATGTACCCTTCAACATAACTCAAGGACCGACTGGATGATGAGACTGGCCGAAAGAAGCACAGACACAAAAACGAAGATCATGATGGTTGAGGACTTCAAAACACTGGGACTCAAACATCCAACCGCCAGGGTGAAACCTCAAACTGAGAATACCCCCGGCAGCTAAAATAAAACCAGCAATGAAACTACAGATTCAACTGGCTCCAAAAGAATAAAATTTACCAACTACTCCGACTCTGAGGCTGAAACCAAACATTCCGAACAATAGAGCAGCCAAAGAATCAACCCAAGCTCAATTCCTTTCGAGCTGGAGTCCTTCCTGAACCAAATATTCAAAAACAACTGTAAAGTGGTGCTCCATGATCTGGAGTTCAACTACGAATCAGAGTTTGATTCTCATGAAAGTGACCCATTGGAAGAGGATCTAACTGAGGATCATGATGAAGAGTACTCCCAGGACTACCAATCAGGCTAGGGAGCATAGTTTGATTGGCACTCATTCTTGGGATTCACGAAAATTAAGATTGGGAAAGTAGAACTTATTGGAAGGGAGATCGATCCACTGGATTACAACGGATGATTACTTGCCATGAATTTGATTGCTATCTCAATAATTACTCTATGTCTATCACTCACTCATTTACATCCCTTATTGGAATTCTGAACTTCTTTGTTGTTGTGCTCGACATTCTCCTTCATTATCTCCTTGACTTTCTGAAACTTCTAGAGGGCCTAATGGTTCTTAACCTTTCCTGATTCAAGCTCCTAATAGCGATACCAGCACTTGCATCCACTGGAGTCAGTGTACTGAGTAATTTCCCGGAGTTGGTGGAGCATCATCTCGGTTTTATCCTTAAACACGAACTGGACCGTTGAGTTGCTTAGAAAATACATGGTTGCTGCTTTTCCCACTCTTACAGACAGCAAATAGTGTTTTACTGGATAATCCTTCTTTGTTTCCTTCTTATTTGTTAACTCTTTCTTTAAACCTTTCTCGAATTCAGCTTGACAATTAGGTGAGTTCTTTTAGGCCTCTTCTTCTTTAATTTTCTTGCGAAAATGAGCCCAAAGCTTTACCTTTTTTACTATTGCCTCAGGGTGATCATGGAACAAATATTCGCTGCGCTCACTGATGTTATTGACGTTGGTGACGTAGGTGAAGGCGCTACTGCAATTTGTAAACAACTTTGAGCCATCATTAAAAACCATTCCATACGAACCGTTATTCATAGCATAGCCTGTTCCAAACTTGCGATCAGTGATCGATATCGTGATATAGGAGGCAAAGAACTCGCTCATGTTTTTTCCAAGTTCCTGTGAAAGCAATGAGACCTTCATCTTTTAAAACTTAAGTCCACTGCTACCAGCGCCATATTTAAACCATTCGTTTCGGTTTTCTCGGTACCAGAAGTTTTGTGGAGAACTTTTATTAAAAACTACAAGCGTTTGTTTATTAACGTGTCCTTCTCGCTTTCGAACTATAACCAGAAACAATTGGAAAACGAAAGAGTCAAAAGTATTATTTTAAAAGAGTAGTGCCTGAGAAGGTGTTTGTCTGAGGCAGTGATCTTCAAAAATAGTCTCTTAACTTGCTAAAATGAAGAACCATAGAAACATTCAAATTATCAATTCCTCCTCATTCGTCCCCGCTGCTATTTGCATCGCTGTCCACAAAGTGGTCATAGCAGTCTTTCTATTTTAGAAGCTGAGTAAGCTCGTCGGCAATCAACTCTCCTTCAATCCCGAAGCAGAACTTGATTTCGTCTCGGAATTCTTGATCACACCCATGTTTTTTCAGGAGCCTCTGTTTCCATGACCTTTCGAGTTTATAAGGAGAACAGTGTACAATTCTCATCAGATAGGCTTCGGCGTTCATAGTTTTCAGTCTAAACAACTGCCTTTTATGCAAGAAATTAAAAATTATTATGCATGCTTATGTAATTTTGGGTTTTTATAGTTCCGCATGATAAAAATTCATACTGAGGACTCGCAGTAGAATTATTTCAGCCATTCCATCTTCATAGATAGAGGCTGTAAGTTGAGTCGGGATTCTCCCTGAAGACATCAGGAAAATTCAGGTAACAATGTCTCGCCCCATTTTTGTTGACTCTGCGTAGTGTTGACATCGCATCATTTCCACGTCACAGAGTAGAATATCAATCAAACTATCTCGAGGTGTATTATAGTAAGTGAATATTTTTACTCAATCATATTTCGTTTTGTTCAATTGTTGACGAATATAATGACTCTTGGGGTTGGGGTTGGGGTTGGGGGGT
>JALQPE010001398.1:0-13530 GCA_030407315.1 Asparagopsis taxiformis | reverse complement strand
AAAAGAAAAGAAAGACGAAGAAAGATATAGAGTCAGATGCTTATATTTCCACAAAGAGGTGAATTTTTAACATCAGCTACCTTGATAGTTTACAAGCTTATTATTCAACCAGATAATACTTAATTGATTGAAGGTTCCGAAGTCTAGTTTTTAAGTAAGCTTATTAAGAGCCTTATCTTGTTGATTATAAAACGGTATATTTCTGTTCAAGATGAAACACCTTCTATTTGGCTGCTTTGCTGCCTCTTGATAATATCTAGTCAATCGTTGCATTTTGATTGAAATTCAAAAATGGGTATCAATCAAAAGTTGAATTCTGACTCACTTATCGCAACAACTTCCTTTCTTTTTATTGGGTTTCTTTACTACTGACTGCTTCAGTACGATAGGTGCTTTTTCTTCCTTGACTGGTGAGTTATTGTTCTGTGCTCTGTCCTGACTTTCCTCTTTCTCCTGTTTACTCCCGCTGTTGCCATTACTCTCTTACTCCTTCTTGCCTTCTGCTTCTGACATCAGTTTCTCTAATTCTTCGCTATTTTTGAGAAGACCAGGTTGACATTGATGCCTGACTTGGCTGACACTTCATAGAATGCTATTTTCTTGTTTTCTGCATACTCGAACCCTTTTTGTTTGGTGATGGCTCTTGCTTCCTCCAGATCAGATTTGTTGCCTACCAGCATGATGACTATTTCGTTCTTGCTGTATTCCCCTGCATTACTCCATATTTACTGATCTGTTGGTACCACCCTTCGAGATCCCTGAATGATTTTTAGTTGGTGATGTCATAGGTGAGCATGACTGCAGATGCTCCTTTGTAGAATGTCCTGGTGATGGCTCTACTGTTATTTGCATATGTACTTGTACTGTTCCTGCCCTAAGGTGTCCCATATTTGTAGTTTGATTCGTTTATCGTTGGGTTCGATAGTTTTGGTTGCGTATTCGACCCCTGTCGTACTTGGGTGGAACTCACTGAACTAATCTCGAGTAAATCTCAACAGGATGTTAGATTTCCCCACTCCCGATGTCCCCAGTAGGATCATTTTGAATATGTAGTCCGGTTACTAGTCAGTCCTCTCCATGTTGCCAGAAGGAGGATTATCAATAACTCTGTATATATTTATTATTAGCATAATGGGAAAGGGCGAAATGAAGATAAGATAGAGAGGAAAGACGATAGAGTGGACACACAATTTGAAAATAATTAAACATTATCATCAAGTTCAGTACTTGATGGTCACACACCGCTTGGAGTTCAGATTGATGGATTATTTCCTGGAGTTGTTGTAGACCTCCTTCAGCTGCCTCCTAATGCTCCTCAGTTTATCCTCTGAGGTGGTGGGTGTCTGCCTTGGTTGATGTTGCTGACTATAATTGGGTAGCACCTTGAAACTCCTCGTTGACGATCTCTGTCTTTGTATGGGTTCATTCAGATTGGCTTGACTATGGTTGTATTGGGAGTAGTTGACTCTCTTCTGATGTAGTGACTCTACTGATACTTTCCTTTCTAGTTTGGGCAGTTGGTACCCTCCCCTTTGACTTCTGTACTGATCTACTTCAGTTTCTACCCTTATTTTTTCCCTTGATTTCCTCATATCCCCTCTCTTCTCCATGAACTCCGCCTTTAGATCCCTAAATAAGTGCTTCCGGTTGGATGGCATGGCTACACTCTTGTATGATACTTTGCAGTTTTGATTGAAATTATCGAAGAAGTTAGCCGTTGATGTTTTGATATCCTTGGTCTCCTTGATGATTTGAGATTCATTAGGGCTGGCCTGAGTAGCAGCACTCCCTGCCAAGCTGTCCTTAGTGTGCTTGACTTAGTACTTGGTGTCCTTCCAAATCCTGTCAATCAGAAGCTTCTTGTTAAGTGAAGGAGCCTTGCTGGTAAGCATCAGATGATATTTGAATTTTATTGTTATTGGTTTGAATAAGTTAAGAGTTAAAGTCATCAGCAAATAGATATATGAGAAATTACTAATATCGGAATATATAGGGTTAAGAGGGGACGTCAACAATTTATTCAAAGATGAACTTAGATGCCTCGTAGCTTATATGCTTATAATGTTCCTGGCTCTTCATTGATGTTGTCAGGATCGCTAATGCTGGGTTTTTGCCTATAGTAATATGATGGCATACTCAGATTAATTTCGCTAACATAAAGGGAATTTCCCAAAATGTTAGTAAATTTGGCTATTAAGTTTGAAGAAAAATCTATCTCTTCAAGACTTTTTAAGTACCCAAGATTCTCAAGGTGAACTATTCGATTACCACTCAAACTTAACTTACAAAGTTTTTGCATTTTTTCCAAGTTTTAAACTTTTTCGATACAATTATGGTTCAGATTCAGCTCTTACAGACACTAGTTCTTATCAAGGTTGGTTATTTGATGAATCATGTTGGAAGATAAACGCAGGTGAAGCAAATTCAAAAGTGAATTGAGACCTTGAATCTTGCTAATTTGGTTCGAAGACAGGTCCAAAGTCTATATTTGCTCAAATGCTCTAAGCCTTCGATAGTTTTTATCCTGTTTTCACTCAAATATAGGCATTTTAATTCAGAAAATTGCTCTAGATTCTCAATTTTTGATATAGTATTCCCTTGAAGATAAAGCTTCTTTAAACTTGGTTTATCGATTCGAATCTTTATTTTCGAAATATGGTTAAAAGCTAGCTAGAGATGAACCAGTTTGGAATTCAATGAAAACTATGGTACATCTTATATGCCATTGCCATTCAGACTAAGCCTTTCGAGCGCTCGAAGCATCTTTAAATTTTCGATAGTCTTGATTCGATTGGAACTCAAGTTTAATTGTTTTAAGCTTACAAGAGCGTCTAGATTCTCTATCTTCTTGATTTTGTTATTCTGTAAGGATAAACTGAGCAATTTTTTCGAATGGTTGAGATTGGAAATGACATCGATTTCATTATCGCCTACTTTAAGGGATATATACTTAGAAGAAGAAGCTTGAGACCCTATGTTATGGCCAATGATCTAGGTATTCTATGAAGTGCAGCTTGCTTGAGGACTAATCGAATGATGGGTGCGTCATAATTACCTTCAGAAACTACACGGACCAAACCCTTATTACTGCTTATGCATTGCTTGTTGTCATAAACGAGTGTTAGGAGTTCTTGAGCATAGTCCTCTTCGGTGAGCCAAGACAAACTGATACTGGGAGCTTTGATGGATTCCTCCATGATAATAATAATGCAAAGCTCTTGTAGCTCAGATTGATAAGACTATATCACTAAGGGGTTTTAAAAAAATCATAATCGTCGAATAGTTACGCTGCTTTTCAAAAATGGAGGTGTATATCATTAAATATTCCTTTTTATCCCTTCTTTAAGTTCATTAACTCACGGACTGGGTTTCCCTCTAAGTATAATTAGAGTGTTTACCAAGTTGTATCTGTAAAAGTGGTGAACGAGATCTCAAGGTATCTCTCAATTTAGCTATCATGTTGAAAGATAGGTTCAAATTCATTGGTATGTTTACACTCTAGAGATTTTAAACTTCACTAATTTGATTATGGGTCAAACTTACAGTTGATAGATTCTTTAATCCTTAAAGATTCTCAAATAACTTTATTCTGTTTTTGTTTAAGGAGATTTCATACATATAAACATTCTTACTGAGGTTTTCAATCTTTTCTATTTTGTTCTAGCTTAAATTTAATTCTTTCAAAGATGATAGTTAATCGAGACCCTCTATTTTCTGGATATTATTGCCCGAGAGGTAGAGAAATTAAACATTCTTTAAAGTTGAAAGACACTCTATTTTTTGAATCATGTTGGAGTTTAAACTTAAGAGCGTTAGTTCAGTAAGGCACTCAAGATTTTACATCACTGATATCTGATTGTTATCAAAGTACAGCAATCTTAAATTGGCTACACATGAAAAAAGTTCCATTTTCTTTATCTGATTGAACTCGAGATTCAGATACCTAAGTTTAGAATTGCTCTTCAAGTGAGGAACCCTCGTAATGAAATTATGAGCAAGAGATAACCTTTGAAGTTCGATTAATATCTCCAAATTATCTACAGTTGTTATCTGATTGTAACTTAGAATCAGCTTGGTAAGAAATTTCAAAGAACTTATGCCTCCAATCTTTTTGATTTTATTGTTTCTTAAACTTAGACCAGCCAACTTTTTCTGACTTTCGAGGTTTGATATCTCAGTAATTTAATTTTTATCTACTATAGGAGATGGCTGTACCCAGATATATGGAATGTAGTTCTCTTAATGCGGCCAATGACCTTGGAATTTAGACAAGAGCAGTTCCCACTAACTACAATCTATGTATGGCAGCAAAATTTCCATCAATGATATTCTGCATGGTTGTTTAACGGTGCTCCCAAAGCTGCTTGTTATTCAATATAATAGTTTGAAGCTCTTGCTCATAGTTCTCCATCGTCAGCTATGGTAACACTATGTCTTTAATAGTGCTGGACTCTTACATTTCAACTTCCTGTTATTATAATGAATTATCATCATAGTGGTCGAATTATCGTAATGCTGATTTTTTCATAACAAATAATCACTATCCGTCAAGCCATGCTCGTTGCCCATAGAATTCAATCGCTCCAGGTTCCTCGACTATGTTGTTTAAATCACTCACAGCTGGGTTTCCCTCTACAATACATTCAATTTGTACTAAGACGCACTGCTTCAATTGAATCAAAGCTCGAAGTATATGCTATTTTGGCAATGTTATTCCAGGAAAGATTGACGCTTTGGAGGTAAGGAAAGTGACCGAAATCCTCAATCACAGATATATTGTTATGGTCAAGGCCGATTGCACCCAAGCTTATTAGTGTTGATAAGTTTTAAAGTCGTTCAATTCGATTGTTACTTAGACTGATATCCTGTAACTAGATGTTTTATCGAGATTCTCAATTTTCTCAATTTGATTGGAATCTAGATATAGCTATTACAGTTGTTATAGCTAGTTCAGTCCCTCTATTTTCTATATTTCATTGGAGGAAAGGGTAAGAGCTTAAAGATTCTTCAAAAGTGAAAGACCTTCAATTTTCTTGATTCTATTTGAGCTTAAGTGCAAGTTTCTGAGTTTAGAGAGGTGTTCAATGTTCTATATTTTCGATATTTGGTTATTTTAAAGTAAGAGTGTCTCCAACTTCATTCCTTTTTCCAATGAGCTTATCTTGTAAACTTAGTTTTAACTTAAATCTAGCATGATAAGTGAAGGCATTTCTTCAATACTAGAAATCTCAATGATTTGATTCTGAGGAAGAAAGAGTCTTGACAGTTTTGGTAATTTTAAATTTTACATCTTCGATATTTGGTTGTTATTTAACATTAACTCGTCAAGGTTGGTCAAATCGTCCAGATTTTCTATTTTCTGAATGCGATTGTTCCTAAGAGATAAAGTTAGCAGTTATTTAAGACTCTCGATATTGCTGATTGTTTTGATTTGACATGAGACTCACTTAAGAATTGAATTTACCAATAATCAGTCTCCGCAGGCCATGGAGAGCTGAGAGACATTTAGGAATTTGAGGGTGCCGTTATTCTTTTAGGAGCAGTCTTCTTATCTCTCTTGTATAACGTCCTGCTTCAATCCAGTGAACCGCATCACTGTTGTATTCCATGAATGTCTTGTTGTTCTTGATGAGTGTGAGTACCTCCATGGCATTTTCCTCTATTGTCTTTTTTGATAGGACTATGCTTCCCTTTCTCTGTATCCCTTATCCTTCCTCCATTCTCTCTCTCTATCCTTTCTTTGTAGTATTGTATTGTATAATATATCAAGTAATGAAGGTTCACCCTTATGAGACTAATAAACAGACGAGGCCACCTCGGTACCAGTCGAGTTCAGATATCTCTCAGCAGTCTATCACTAACTCTCCCCTGCATCGAAGGAAGCAATTCTCCCCAATGCAGAAATCCCTGGATATTGAGCAGATGATGGAAAGCTAGACATAGACAGAACTAGAAGGGGACAAACCTGAGTATAAGAGACCCCATAGATCCATTGGAGTATCAGTGTTCCTCATTGTTCTGAGTATATTTTAGGGGTTAGTCTAAGGACTGGCCTACTCTGAAGATAGTGAAGATAGTTCATCAAAGAGGATTATCATCATAGGGGCAGTCATTGCATACTGTAACCATCAGGGATATCCTAGATACAACCATAAACATAGTCCTGTTGATACTAGTTAGACTTATCTATGTTATGAGCTAACCATTAAGGGCTATGGAGGGCAATCGGGAATCGACATCGACAATAGACTCCAGAACTAATGATATTGGAGGGAGACCCCACTTTGGACCCATACCACCAACATTAACTATGTCTACTAATTCACATATACCCATCCAGGTCAGTAGAAGCCAGTCATTCAATAGTGCCATGTTCAACAGCAATATTAAAGGCAATACTCTCAAATATAGTGTCTTAGTTGATGGTACCCATATCTCTACCAACAAGTACTGTGTTGACTGTAATGTTTACACTAGTAGTCGGATTGCTCACTGTCGAGTCTGTAATCGTTGTTTCATTGGTCAGGATCACCACTGTGATTGGCTGGGGTGCTGCATCATTAGGAACAACTATGCTATGTATTTCTGGTTTCTGGTTCTAACTCTCCTCCTCATGGTCAGTTTTGTTGTGGTGAACAGTTACATTCTATCTTAACAATCAACATCGACATTCTGGAGCAATCTCATTATCGGGCTGTCTAGCATAGGAATCCTAGTTAGTATAATTTTGGGCATCTATATTGCACAGCTTCTCCTATTTCATGTATGGCTTATGTATAATGGAATATCGACAAGGGAGTACTATCAATCAGATAATCGAAGATAGTCCAGATTCGGGTTGAAACTATGTCACTCATTCAACATTGACACTATGGTTATACGATCCTAAATGCCACAATTTCCTACTTTAGTCAGCAATGAACTCTCAGAACTATCTTTGAATCACACCAAAAAGATAAAATAAGAAGAAGACGAGTTTAATTTTCATGACAGAATGGATATCATGAATGACGAATCTAGATAGCATTCAGCAGATGAAGATAGAACAGAATTTGATGAGAGGGGATCTCCTTCATCAATTGGATAGAGTAATAGAGTGAGTGAGTTCAATCGAAGGGAAGATGATGAAGACAGGTCATCCATGGATAACTCCTTCAAACTGAACTTGGTTCCCATTTAGACAAGATCCATTAAGGTTGGATCATAAAGATAGTAATCATAGTTTCAATAATGAGGATTCTGATATTATTAACCATCATTATCATTGCTTCTGGACACTCTCAATCTCCTTCAGGATGCGATAGCTTGAAAATTCCTGTTTAAGGAGACTCAGTTCACTGTTTGCATTGTAGAGCTCCTCCTTCAACTTGTACACTTCCTCTTCCATTTCTTTGGCTCTCTCGGTGATTTCGATGCACCTGGCTTTGTATGCACTTTCTTCAACTGCTCGGGTGCTCTCCTCCCTTTTGACATCTTGTAAGTATGAGCTATCTGTTTGTATCTCAACTGATCTGACTTCTTTTTGTGCTGTTATGGCCTGAACTGCCATCTATTTGCTCTCTATCTTCTTGCTCTCTATGCTCTGCAGTGCTGTCATCTGTTTTTCGATGATGGTGTCTTGACTCTCTGTTTCCCTTATTAACTCTTGTAACCTGTTCTCTAACTCTGCTATTTCCTGATTCCTTTATTCTTGTATTTTTCTGAGTTGTTTTACTTCTGTCTCCTTGCTTGCCTGCTATCCCTTGAGTTTTTTGACCATATTTTCCTTTTCCCTTAATATGGACTCAACATGGACTACATCTGACTCGAATTTCTCCAATTGTTGGGTGGTATCGTTGACAATCTGCTGGTTTAAGGCCTGAAGTTAAGCTCTACATTATTTTATAACATACATCTGTTTCTTGAGGTTGTCATTGGATTGAGTGCAGTTGTTGTTGCGAGGAGTGGACTGATGGCTGTATTCATATCCTGATTTATTGTGACCATTTTCTCTGTTTCTCTCTATGTTCTGTCTGTTGCTGATGGGTTGTTCGCATAGAGCATGGCTCATGTAGTTGAATCTCTTCCTATCGGTCATCCAATGTTCGTTATTTATAATATTAATTGTTAGTTGTTAGTTAATGTAGTTGGATGCTTAATACCTGCAACTGTCTCTATATCTCCTCAATATCTCCTCAATATCTCCTCAATATCTCCTCAATATCTCCTCAATATCTCCTCAATATCTCCTCAATATCTCCTCAATATCTCCTCAATATCTCCTCAATATCTCCTCAATATCTCCTCAATATCTCCTCAATATCTCCTCAATATCTCCTCAATATCTCCTCAATATCTCCTCAATATCTCCTCAATATCTCCTCAATATCTCCTCAATATCTCCTCAATATCTCCTCAATATCTCCTCAATATCCCCAATATCCAATATCCTCATCATATATTGTTGCCTTGGTCTTTCCAGATGGGTCCTGTTTGGTAGTCTCCTGGTGCTCTGAATGCCGGTCCATACCAACTTTTGGCTTTGTACCCATCTTCCAATGAGTAGACCAAAAACACAACGGTTAGCAGACAGACAAAACTGAATATCCTGTTGACTCCAGTTGGTAGTTTGGATCCAACCACAAAAATGGATATGAATAGGAACCCAATACCACTGAGCAGGATACTGATGATCAGACCCTATGCACCATACTGCTCACGATTCTATATAGATAGAAAGATACCCCTGATGCAAACAATTGTGCCTAACCTGTTTTGGGATCCCTGCCAACGAAGGGGACATCATGGATGATATCATAGACCACCCCTGACACACACACAATGTAGATCAACTATGATTATCTCCAAATATACCATGGACCCGAAGAACCAGACCCTCCAATCTGACCAGTACTTGCGACCATTCAAATAGAACCATATCCCTGCAGTGACCACCATGGCGAACACAGTGAGTGTTTTCAGCATAGTTTAGAATGTAGGTTTGTAGATGACATCCCGGTCTGTCCTCTGGTTGGTGAACTCCAGCAGTTTATGGCAGGTAACATGCCCATCAGAGTAGGAGATAGACCACTTAAATTTCTGCATGTAACCCTTCTTCTCGACGTCAGACACCACAGCCATATAGGGTTTAGAAACTACCAGGTTTGGGGCGGTCTTAAAATCGAACTGAATTATTCCATATGAACCATCTGGTAGAGGTCCATGGTGGACCGGGAGTGGGTGACCTTGATGAAGAATGTTGGGTTGTTCTCAGCTGTGATGGCTCCCTGTTGATAGTACAGTTCGGCCATATAGTCGAATTCAGGCTGTAAATCCTCACATAGTTTGCAACTGGATGCAGTGAAGAACAGGACCAGGTTGTAGGGACGAGGGTAACTCATTGCGAATTATCTTCATTAGGGGATAAAATACTTGAACTGTTCACCTGAGAAGTCGATGATGTGGTTGGAGGATGTTGATGTCATCTCCCTCAGTTTACGGAGTCTGGATTCACCCTTATCTTCATCCTCAGAGATTTGGTCAGCTACCACTGCTCCAATCAGGAGGAGGGTCAACAGTAACACTTTCCTCATGGATACTCAAATGATATCTCTATATTTATAACTCGATGTGGCGTGTTGGCTAGCGATGTTATTTATGTTTATGCAATCCATATATGGGGTTAATCTGAGTTAATAATTAGAATTGCATCGAAAGACTTCATAAGCAATACCTGAATCAAAATGGGTGGGTCCTCCAGTAAGTCATCTAAGGAACTGACTATTAAGCAGATAACTACTTCAGGTATCAAGACCATCAAGGACATATACTGCTTCAATGATTCATAGATCTATGAGCTATACAAGCACTTCCATGACCTCGACACTGCTAATAAGGGTTACCTCTAGATTGATGACTTCATGCAGTACTTCATGGATACTGATGAGGACTTTGCCTAGTTGCCCTATTTGGAGAGGTTGTACACTTTAGTTGAGAGGGAGAAATCTAACCAGATGTTCTTTGAGGAGTTCCTGGATGGGATGTCCATATTCTGTCTATTGAACAGTGAGTCCATCCTCAGGTTTGTGTTTGATTTCATCGATTCGGATGGGGATGACTGGATCACCAAGAAGGACATTGTCAAGGCACTCTACTATCGCAACCCTAAAACAGGGAAGTTCACCTTCTTCACCAATTTTATTTAATAAGTAGAGCACTTCCAGATGAAACAGAACAGAACAGATATAGAGTTCGATGATTTCAGAAGGAATGCTGACAAACTCATGTTCCTGATATGGCCGGCATATCGACTGCAGGAAAGATTAAGAAATAAGTTCCTGGGGGTCAAATTTTGGCACAGCCAGCATACCAAGGTCGAGAAGAAAGAGGGAGAAATCAAAAACAACGAGAAAAAAGAACAGAGGATGAAAGAAAAAAGTGCACAGCTAAGAGGACTCAAAATGAGGAAGGCTGATGGACCCTTCATCAAAGACAAACGGAAGGAAAGGCACTGCGGAGAAGTCAGCTCAGATACCAAATTAGATGCACCCATATAAAGGAAAAGAAGGAGAAGTATTATTTATATTAAAGGACAGTTCAATATGGAAGTACCAGAGGAAAGTTGATGAAGATAGTGATAAAGAGAGTTTCAATTAATAGTAGAATACTAAGTATGAGTGAGTAAATAGGGATATGGTGAATCATGGACTTTGCTGTATCTTTTCCCTGAGTGCCTTGCCTCCAGGCATGCTATCTAGGAGTGACAATATCTTCTTATCTTCCTGACTGAACTGTTGAATGTGCTCTTCGGTGTAGATGTTGGGTACCATCTCTTCGAAGGTGAATGCTCTGGGTGGAGTATCCTCGAACAGTTTGAATTGAATTTCCTGTTTATGCATGAGTTCCTGATACTCAGGGGGGTACTCTCTGCTGAAGATGTACTTGGCCATCCTGCACACTACTGGTAGTTTCATTCTGTTGTTCTTGGTTTCCCTGGCAGCTTCGATGAACTTGTAGAAATGCACCAACACCTCCTCACTCGGTGCGATGTTCATCTGGTAGCACACTTGGCAGAAAGTGGAGAAGTTATAGAAGGACATCGATGCCAGGAACCTATCATGTAGCTCCTTAATGGCAAATAACATGATATCCCTTTATGAGTCCCTGGCTTCCTCGGGGAACCTCCTCAGCATTTCTCTCAGGTTTTAGAAGGTCCGTCCAACTGACTTCCGAATGAGGTTCAGGTTGGACAGTTCCCTCAATATTTCAGTTGATTGCCTATCATACAGCCTCTATCCCTCAGCGTTGTGGATAGGCACTATTTCTAACTTCTTCAGTTTTCTATCGTTATAGGCTTTCCTCATGCTCTTGTTCATGACGGCTCGATCCCAATAAAGGTGACGATTAGGGAGGTCCTCAGGCAAATCGTAATCATATGACTTAGGCTTCTTGGTCAAGATGCCTTCAGATGTCAGTTTAGGGTTCTTGAAGAGTCGAGGAGTAGTCTGTCGACGAGAGTAGGTACTGTTGTAGACAATACGCTGAATCAAAGATTGGTGGGAGTTGAGGCAAGTACGAATCATCAATATTTGATGTTATTATAATTGTGACACTCAAGGGAACTCAAAGAACCAAAGATGGAATCTGATGAATGCAATAATAATATCAACTGTAAACTCACTCACCTCTCTCCATAGGGCTCTTGGTAGTTCTCACTGAACGGTCATTGTTAGCCATCACTCCCAAAAATGCTGGTTTCTTATATGATGGATTCTGAACCTTGTTGAGTTCCATTTTGTTGAACTCCATAGTTTGTCTTTGGGTTGGTTTGATGGATACCTTCTTCTCTTTGTTGAATGGTTTGGGTGAGTATGTTCTTTGATTGAC
Organism: Asparagopsis taxiformis; assembly: GCA_030407315.1. Taxonomy (NCBI): domain Eukaryota; phylum Rhodophyta; class Florideophyceae; order Bonnemaisoniales; family Bonnemaisoniaceae; genus Asparagopsis; species Asparagopsis taxiformis. Next base: position 1,665 of record JALQPE010001398.1, on the reverse strand, counting down.
GTACCCTCCTTGAGGTTGGAAACTCCCATTATGCCCACCAGTGTTTCTGAACTGTTACATTCCAGGTTTCTCCTTCCTAAAGAGATTATTCGGGTTGAGTTAGTATTTGCTCGGTGAGTCTCTCCGTATCGTAATGTCCTTTTGTGACGCATTATTATTGATGTTGTTGCTACCTCCCAATGGCCTTGCTTCCATCCTTTCCTTCTCTTCCAACCTGATCAGTCTCTGTGCCATTTCTTCCATCATGGATTTCATTTGGGATATATCTTGACTGCCAGCACTCGATGATGCTGGAGTAGTTGGGTAATTGGCACTGCCTTTCCTTGGAGTGTTCTTCCTCTCCCTTTTCAGCATGAAATTTTCCCTCCTTAACTCATCATTCTCTCTCAACAGTTTTTGATTCATGGCTATTAGTTGCTCTATTTTTTCTGGATTGTGCATGTATGCTGCTACTGACTCTTGCTTGCCCTTGGTGCTGGGTATGCTCTCTGTGATGGGTTATTTTTTTGTTGATGCATACCCAAAACTCTCTTCTGCGAAGCATGTCCTACTTTAATGTACTGAGTTCCTCCTTTTCTCCCTTTTGGACCCTCGGCCATCCCCTTCTTTGGTCCTGCTGAACTCTTCCCTGAAGAATTTTTCATTGTTGAACCCTTTCTCTTGATCCTTGGTGGTTGGAGTGTAGAGTATCTCGTAGATGTCCTCCATGACCTTGATGTCGATGTCGGGTTCCTCCTCCACCCTCACTGTTGTCTTGGCTAGTCTCTCCATTGATGATTCAAATTCATCAGAGTTAAGGGTAGGTTTAGAACTCTTCTTACTTGCTGCTTTTATAGGTTTACCGTTGCTATCTCTCTCCTTAAATGTACTCACCTATGGTTGCCATTCCATCATTCGCATCAGGAAGACATCACGGGTGAACCTATCAACAAACATTATCTTGAGGGTGTCACCAAAGTGAACAGGGATGTGCAGCTTCTTGATTAAACTTAGTAAGTCCTTCTTAACTAACTTAATGTTGATGAGGAGCGTGTTGGGTTAAGTGTGGCTGGGTTCAATGTGCTTCCATCGACTGGCACTCATAAACTAAGCAGACAGGACCATTTTCTCACCAGATATCGATATTTAGAGCATGTCAGTACTCGAACTCAGAAAAGAAAGCTGAGAGTCATAAGGCACATTCTTATTAAGGAGTACCCGAGCATCAAATAAGTTCGGAAGTGATATCGATGTCAACTTTTTCTCCAGCAATATCGGTCCTACGATGCGGGTAACCTTCTCGTTAGTAGCATCTTCTGGGTGACAGAAAGAAGCCTCAATGAAACAGTTCTCATCCAATGGAGAGCAGACATACTCAGAGAATTTACCAATCACAGATTCATCACAGACACCCTATGGCTTCTGCTTTCTTGTCCATTAAATTGAAAGTTTCTTCAAATTGGAGGGAGGCTCCTGGCAGATGTTGATAGTTGAGTTAGTGTAGAACTGTTTCCATTCGAGTTAGTTCTGAGAAAAGATCTTCATCGTTGATTGTTATTGATTTTGACTGGCTATAAAATTATTCAATACCTAAAGATCTCTGTTATCGAAAGGACATAGTCATAGCAAGAAAGATGTATATGCAGTGAAGGTATATAAAAGCTAGTTGAAGCAGAGAGGTTTCAA
>JALQPE010001397.1:0-13488 GCA_030407315.1 Asparagopsis taxiformis | reverse complement strand
AACCCCAACCCCAACCCCAACCCCAACCCCAACCCCAACCCCTGCGTGTCTGTAGGGTTGAGATGGAGATATTATGTTTAATTGATAGCAGAAATATTTTCTTTATTCTTATTTCTTAATCATTCATGAAGGCTTCTTTGAGGAGAATCTCGGAATCGGTGAGCAGCTTCATCGACAAAACATACTAGATACTGGAGGAGCCCTAGAACTAGCATATTATTGCCTGGACTGCTCGCGGGCAATCCTTCATTATCCGAGATGTCAAGTCTTTTGAAAGTCTGATTCTGTCCAAGTACTTCAAGCACTCGAACTTCTCATCCTTCGTCCGCCAGGTACCCGTGGCCTAACTCAGTTAAACATGTACAACTTCCACAAGGTGCGAGGGGATAAGCACGAAAACTAATTTGAACATTAGCGGTTCAGGAAGGGCCACAGGGAAATGCTATGCAAGATCAAACGCAAACAGAACGAACTAGCGGTAGTATCGATGAGTGCCATCGATGCTCCCCCAAGCGAGCACCAGGAGTCCATTGAGTACCTCCACAAAGAACTCTACAATAATGGATCAAAGGACGAACAACATGGAAAACCGAACAACGAAGGAGATTCCTCAAAGGCCCTGCTCGAGCAGCTTCAGGAACAAAACAGGCACCTCAGGAGGACCAAGCAGAAGGAACAGGCAGAACTCAAGGCACTCAACTCATCCAACCCCGCCTTTGTTGCCGAGAAGTTCTATAAACTGGTGGCCTGCCTCCTCACTTAGAAAATCAAGAACGATCTAGGCATCAAGATATCCGTCAACGAGGAAGAACTGGATGCCAGTGAAACCATCAAGGAACGAGGACTCCTGCAGACCTTCGATTAACTCATCGAGCACATTGTCGGCAAGGAGGAACCATTGGACTTCAGGAACTACCAGTTCTCATCCCAGACACTTATGAAGAAGCATACCGATCAATTTTTTATGCTTCGGAAGAACCGGAAGAAGAGGCTCAGACTGAGTGATATTTGTCAGTGTCTAGGGTGGTGTATTTGAACCTTCTAGCTTATTCCATGCTTTTAAAAGATGGAATTCCGAAGAATATTATGGACATAAAGTATCAATCATCAATATCCTCCTCGACTTCCAGGGACATCAGATAATTTTTATTCTTCTGGAGGATCTGATCCAGTTCCTGGACCTTCTCGTCGAATCCCTCATTCTCCTTCTCCGACTTGATTTTCTTGGTTTCGACTGCCTTGACTTCCTTGTTGAGATCTTTCATGGTCATTTCTTTTTTGATGGGTTCCTTCTCTTTCTTCTCTTTCTTGCTGTTCATTTTTTCTAGTTTGGCTGTGTACAGTGCCACTGACCTCCTCATTTCCTCGATGTTCTTGGTTTTCTTCAGGATTGAGAACAGTGATATGAGCATTTTGGCTCCTACTTCCATATAAATTTCTGGGCAGTAGAACTTGTCTCCATACCTCTCGATGCCTTTCTCATCTACCTTGACATTCTTGTAGAGTCCAGTTTCAAGGGTGTAGCAGTATGGTGAGTTCGTCCATCTATGCACCACCACCCTTGCACACCCTTCTTTTGAGAAGTCTTCATTTTTATCTTTGGATGACATCTGTTTCTTGCTGAAGTTGCATGATTTGAATTCCATATAGTCACAGATGGTGGACAGGTGCTTGGCAAATAGGACACTTTCAGTCTGGAGACGGGTAGAGCTTATAGAGTTCCCAAACAGGAAACAACTCTTCTTATTGGCATGACCATGGAAGTCGAAGAATGCGAAGAGCTGCCTACGGGTAGACTAGACCAGAGACTTAATGGCAAAGCATGATGGTTGCTTCTCAAGGTCAGGCAGATGGTAGAATCGGTTCAGATTCTGGCCAAGGGAGTCCATCCGGTTATGTCCATTGCAGACACCATCAGGATTCAGCATAGGCACTATTAAGATGTAGAACTCACTCAGGATCTTATTGGCCTACTCGGTACCACTGATCAGGAACTCAATCACACCATTCAGAGCATAGCTAGATCCAATTTAACCAGGGTGCACCCTTGCAGTTATCAGGATCATCGGTTTCTTGACCATATTGAAGTGTTTCTCAGTCTATCTATTAGGGAACAGGTGGTCAATGTACTCCTCAGGTGGCTGGGAAGCAACTTCCCCACTTGATAAGGCCAACAAATGAATTGGTCTCTCTACATCAAATTTGAGTTACTTTGCACCGAATGGATGAGGACTTCCTTGTTGAAGTAGATATCCTTCCTAAACCGGAGGGCCTTCTCAAGAGCATTTAGGTAATGTTCGTTGTCAGTGAAGGACCAGGGGTAACAGAGAGCAATCTCTACCTTTTTGGAATCATGTAAATCGATGGTCATCCTGAAGTTGACATCATTCTATGGTGTGACTTCGAACTCAACTGGGTACTCATGTCTCTGCCAGTCTTCCCCATCGACTCTGATCACTGGTCTGTACAGGTCGTAGATTTTAGCCTTGATTAGGGGGTTGTTACTGCTGCGGAGAGGGTGTTGACTTGACATAGTTTCAGTTTGACAGGCAGGTACTTGCAGTATCCTTCAATGCTGAAGTAGAACCAGCACCGGTTGGAAGGTTTAACATCTTTGTCCTTCCCGAAACTAAGCTGGATCTCCTAAGCATGAGTGTTGCTATACGTCTCCATCAGGATGCACTCCTGCCCAGTTGAGATTCCCAGAGTCGAAGTTCCCTGAGAAGGTGAGTTGGGTACCCGAGTAGGGCAGTTTGAATGTATTTTTCTTTTAACTCAAACCAACTGTTTCCATTGTGAGTAAATTATATAAATGTGACACCTAAAACCAACTCTACAAACTATTTACAAACTATTTAACTCTAGGGAATCCAGGGACTGTCCCAATAAATTATAATCCTTGACAGGTGCATGAGTCTGGATTTAATTAAACTGCCCAAGATACTGGCATAGAGACTGGACAGGACCATCGAGCAGAGAATCAAACTGCAAGAACTCAGGAAGAGGACCACAGACGATAAAACCAGACACAATGACTCCCTACTGAGCAGCCTAATGAAGAAGAAGCTAAAGCAGGCAATATTGAGTGGAACCCAGGCATCTCCACCCAAGAGAGAACCAGACTATACAGCCATCAAGTACCACCGGTCACTGAAGAGGCCACCCAAGAATCACTCCCCGCTCAAAAAGACATCCATAGATGAGTGCAGGGAAGGCATTGAGGAATTCAACGCCATAATCAAGCCCATATCTAGGAGACAGTCACCAGTCAAAAGATTGGATACTCTGGTTGTCGATTTACCATCAAGGGCAACTGCGATGAGGACCGTCAGTCCAGATGAAGAGTCCATTGAAGAAACCAAAGCGATAATCATAGAGAAAAAGATCACACTTAAGAGCTTATTGCACTCCCAAATGCAGAGGAATAGGAAAAATTATGGAAGGGCTCATAATTATGCTGATTTTTAGCATAAAATCAAGACCGAGATACTCGATGACTATAGGCATGAATCCCTGCTGCCCAAGAAATACTCAGAACTGTCATTGGCTGAGAGGATCTATGATGAACCATCAAGGGAGAGCAAATCAATCCGAATCAAGCCTAAGGAGCCCTCAGAGAGGAACAATAGGAATAAATCTATCCATCGTAAACCTGTGTTGGAGTAGCGTGGTTGGGAGATGGACTGAGTGTGTTAGTATCATATTTTTGAATGGAATCTGAGTTTAAAGTTAATAATAGGAGTAGGAACGTGTGTGAGTTCGATGGAGCTGTTCTTTTCCCCACCAGTGCGGTCATACTCTGCACTGGTGCCCCATTACTAGGCCTGTGAGAAGGTGGATAGGTTGATCGCAACTGGCTATGTTTAGTTCGAGTTGAGTCCCTATGATGACTCCAAGGACCCATACTACCTGATCTACTCTCGAATCCGGTCACTCAAGCACAGACTGCAAAATATGATAACCGACATCGAGAACAAGTACCAGGAACCATTGAGAGCACTCAGCAATGACGAAAAGATAGTGGCAGTGGCCAAAATGAAAGAGTACATGGCAGGCAGGCACATGGACCATCTCAAGTATCTAGACATCGAGGAAAATGATGTCGAACACAAACTGAGCAGGTTCGGAGAGCTAGCCAAGAACTATGACAGCATCACAGCCATGCTCAAGAAGTATTAAGAAGAAACAGACACCCTCAGAGCCAAACTGGAAGTATGCAACAACCAGAGTTACATCAGTGAGGAGTTTGTACTGATCAATGGCATCTGTGCCAACAAAGACAAGGCCATGGTGGAGAGACTGCTGTTCCGGAAGAGCAGAGGATACTCCTATGTCATATTCAAAAACAGACAGCCAGAGCTGGACTCATCAATATTCCTCTGCTTCATCAACAAGAATGTCTACAAGCACATCGGGAGCAAGGTGGTGGCAGTCTGTGAGCTCAACAACATCAACCTATACGACCTGCCCAACGATGAGAGGCATCTCCGGGAATATGAGAAGCAACTAACAGTGAAGAAGACCGAACTGAAGGGAGTGCTAGAGTTGTCAGGAGTGGAACTGACAAGGGTGCTGAGGGACAGTATTACTGGTGAGGATGACAGCCTCAGGCACCACATGACCAGACTCTCCTACCTGTAGAGGATCATCTACATAATCTGCCACAGCAAGCAGGTGGGTGAGCCTGCCAACCATGTGATGCTGACTATGCATGCCCCCCTATCCTAGAGCATCCCCAGTTTGGGTGTGCCTATGATCCCTACTTCTAAGTACCGCCCCCGTACCATAATTCCCCGTCTGCCTTGCCTCTTCTAGCCTAACATCCTGACTGAACTGTTCTCTATTCCTAAACACAACTAGATCCTGCCATCTGTGTTCATGTTCACCACTGTGCCTGTGCTCTTCGGTATGATGTTCAGTGACATGGGTCATGGTTTGATGTTACTCCTGCTCTGTGCCTTCCTGAAATTGGGTCCTATGTTCTATTTGATGGGAGGGATGAGCATCTACTGTGGGTTCATCTACAATGAGTTCTTCGGGATGAAGGTAGTCAGATGGGGACATATAGGAGTAGTCCAACCCATCTGGGGCATCTCCTAGAACGGTCTCAATTTCGAGAACTCCCTCAAAATGAAGATATCGATGATAGTAGCCTTCGTGCATATGCTCTTCGGAGGCATCCTCAAAATCATCAACGAATATAAACGGAAGCAGTATACCTATATCATATATGACTCCCTGCCAAAGTTGGGGTTGCTGGTGTCGACAGTGGGCTATATGGACTACCTGATAATGCATAAGTGGATGACCAACTATACAGGCCGGGAAAATGAAGCCCCATCAGTCATCAACTGTGTACTATAGTTGTACTTGGGGTGGAATCAATCCAGGCACAGCTTGTTCGGCAGCATGGCCACCGAAATGTACATAGGGTCACTGGTCAAAATGGTCAATGCCATCTGCCTGGGAGTCATGCTCTATAGCCACACCATCAAGGGCAGAGTAGACAAACTAATAGAAAGGTTCACCAAGGGCAGGCAAAGAGCAAACAACAAATACAGGCAGGTCAATGAAAATGGACATGAACTAATAGAAGACGATAACGATCTACTAGGGGAGCAGATCAGCCAATAACTAGAGGAAACACAGGCCAAGAAAACAGAACAAGAAGAAATATAGGCATATTACATAGAAGGAGAAGAACATTAATCAGAACTAGGACCACTGGAGATATTCGAGTATGTGCTATCCCTGATCAGTAGCACCACATCCTACTTGAGACTGTTCGCACTGTCACTGGCACATGGGAAACTGTCACATCTGCTGCTGAACTTCTTGCTAGGGTCACTAGCCAACTATCACCCATCGATGTCTATAATTAGGTGTGTTGTGTTCTTCATAACGACTTGCGGGTTGATGCTGTGCCTGGATGTTATGGAATGCATGATGCATGTGGTAAGACTCCACTGGGTAGAGTGGATGGGCAAGTTCTATGTCGGCAATGGAGTCCTGTTCAAACCAGAAATCGAAGAGAACTATGAATGATGGGTGATGATGATGATGATGATGATGATGTGATGGATGATGATACTTTATTCTTCAAGATTTTCTGATAGCCAATAAGGAAACTGGTGAAATTGAAAGTATATAATGATCAAGATCAGGGTCAGAGCAAGAACAGGAGAAATAACAGGGAGAGGGAGATGAACAGACTGGCACTCCAGCAGTAGGCCCCAGGATAAGTGACATTATCAATGACCAATTATTTTAGTTACTCAGTACAGGTTTCCATGCACACAAGTTCTCCACTAGGGGCAATGAACTCCCTTGCGAAAATCGTTACCACATTTCTAACTGTTGTGGACTGTGCTTTCAGGTCCACCAGTAGATAGTTGATGTCATCTTTGAAAGTGAACGTGGTGGTTTCCCTGCCTTCGATATAGAGGGTAGTTACTTATGGTGGGGTTCTGGGAGACCTGCCGGACAATGTTCTCCTATCGTTGCTGAGAATTGATATCCTTCACGAACTCGAAGCCGGACACCTCCACTATTATCACTCTACTATTTCCAGTCTCCCAACCCGTCAAGTTGAGGGTCTCTGCATCACCCTCAGCCATGTCCCAAGTCCCAAAAAATGCAAGTTATGTCGATGACAGCTCCTCAATCGATGAACTCACCGATAATCGCCCTGGAAGACTGTTGAGGGTCGAACACGGGTTCCCGGATGCGCAGCACTCCCAAATCAGAAACACCAAGCTGCATAATATAGCATATTATCCTCTCATTGAATAAGCTATGATAATTGGAGATTTACCTGAGCGTAGCACTGCCTCGACGCAACTATTCAAAAGGGAAATATTTATCCCTGAAATATTATAACCATCCAATTATTAGGCCCGACAACCAATCGTCGAGCATCAGGCAACAACAGCCATCACAAACACAAATTTATGGGCCATAGTCATCTCAGGACGAATTTGGATAATTGCATATTTCAACTCTATAATATAAAATACGATCTTTGATTAATTCTATCAGGAAGGTCGACTCAGCTATCATCTCGATGCCAGTTGAGATACTTTGCATGGAATTCAAAGTGCTCATGCAAGAAGGTGGATACATAGTAGTAACTGTGAACATGGCCATCCCTCAGTCTGAATTCGAAAGGGTAGTCTGCCTCTTTGAGTGTTTCAGCTAGAGTGTACACTTTAAGATCGTCATCTTTCTGGTATTCATCAGCAGTTCCATAATCCAGGATCATGGGGATGGCATGGTATTTCCCACTCCTTATAATTTAAACAACATCGAAAGCTTTAGCTTACTCTGGATTGTTGAAGTATTTCTCAATGTAGGGCTTCCATTTAACATCTGGGGATGTTGTATGGCCAATTGGTGAGAAAGCAGACAGAGATCGATAAATACCCGATTTGAGAGCACAAATTAGTGCCCCATGACCACCCATACTGTATCCAGACATCGATATGTTAGACCTACTGACTGGGAAGTAGGCTGATACCAGATTAGGGAGCTCTTAAGTGACATAGGTAAACATATTGAAGTACTTGCTATAGGGTTATTTGGTAGCATTGACATAGTAACTGGCTGCATTACCGAAGTTCTCATTCTCAGTAAAATCAGGCAGATCAGTCAAGTTCCGAGGACTCGTATCAGGCACGATAAAAGCTAACCGGTGCTTCATTGCATGAATGGCAAATCCTGACTTGTCAATTGGTTTGATGTAGTCTGAAGTCAGTCCAGATAGGAAATAGAGACCTGGGTATGGCTTGCTTCTTTGTTCCCTTATGTCATCACTTGGCAAGAAGATGTTAAAATGCATATAACAATTGTTGATTTTACTCCAATGCCTGACGGTTTTCAGTATTCTCCAAAGTGAGGCACAGAGCTGATGATTTCTATATCATTTTGTAATGTTTGTGGTTGCTCTGATATGTTAATTACGCTTCGAATTGACTTCCCTTGTTTCAGAGAATTTACAGCTTAATTCAAACCTTCGATGGAGGGTATGTTGTGAGTGATATAAGATTCAATTGGCCACTCTCCTAATTCCACTTTGTTGACTATCTTAGGTAAGTCATCTCTGGATTTCCAGTCTCCAAACACAGTGCCCATCCACTTTCTGCCAGTTACTAGTTGGAATGATCTGGTTGATGTTTCTCTCCCATTGACACCAATAAGACAGCACTTCCCGAACCCTCGATGAGATGATTCTAGGGCCTATCTCATGACTTCTGAACCCGGTGCATTCAAAGGTGTAGTTTACTCCCCATTTTTCATGTTCTAGAAGGTACTCTTTGGCCGGTTTCTTCAATGTTGGCTGATAGCAGTGAGTAGCACCTAGTTTAGTTGCAATCTCAAATTTCTCTGGATTGATATCGATGGCATATATCTTGGATGCTCCCCTGAGACTGGCCATCTGGATGACTGCCAGCCCTGCAGCACCAAGGCCCCAGACTGCCACAGTCAAACCTGGTCGCATGTCTGTGGTATTGAGCACTGCTCCCCAGCCAGTGGTGATCCCACATCCAAGAGCACATACCTTCTTTAAGTTAGCCATAGGGTTAATCCTGGCTACTGCTGTCTATGGTACCACTGTATATTATGTGAAAGTGGAGCATCCCATATAATGATACACCCTCTGCCCTGTTTTGGTGCTGAACCTGCTCGTACCATCACTCATTAACCCCTTGAACATTGACTCATTAGATAGACATAGATTGGATTGTTCATGCTAACAGAACCTGCATTCTGGTTCCTTGCATTGAGGGATGTAACATGGTATCACAGCATCTCCTACCTTAACTGAGGACACTCCCTCACCTACACTCTCAACTATGCCTGTTGCTTAATGACCTAGGATGCATGGGAACATCTCTGGCTAGTTGGAGTTAGAGTTGAGTCCTTCCAGATGAACAAAGTCACTATGGCAGAATGCAGTAGCAATGATTCTGATTCTGACTTCACCCTTCTGGGGAGGACCCACCCATACTTCTTCAATCTGCATTGGTTCCTTAGGTTTGTGGATGACTGCTGCTTTGCACAGAATGGGTTCCAGGTTGTTTCCCTCCATATATGCAATCACTGGCTAGATAAGATATGCACAATGTACCTATACTGCGGACATAATATGGTTCCTAATCTCTAGGGTAGTCAATGTCTGTCTGTAGCTAGCCTAAATACTGGTCAGGGGGCAACACTCTAATTTTTAAAATTCGAACCCTCCCTCTGAATGGCGGAAATGCTGGAAGGTCATAATAATTATATGAGCCAATCTGCATCCATCAAGGAGGAAACATCCTCAACTCAAGTCACCCCCATGGAAATAGGAACTAATAGGGGACACCCATCCAAGGAAGTCCAACAGGAACTCATTGGAACACTCACTGGGGTACTCAGTCACTTCACGTCATACGCAGAGAAGTGCTCCTAGTATCTCAACTGTGTGGAGTCTGGGGACTTCAAAAACAGGAAACTACCGGTGTTTAACACTCGAATCGAACAAGACTACACAAATTCAAAAGTAACCCAATAATGGAAGTGCAAGTTCTGCAGTACCAAATTCAAGGAAAGCAGGCAACTAGGAGGGCATGTATCCAAGATACACCCAGGACAGTCAGTAGGAGAACGAAGAAGACCAACAGGGGTCACATTGGAACAATCAGACCTCAACGATAATGAAAGCAAGGAACCCAAGAAAACAAAACAGAGGGAATACACAAGGGCAGAAGGCAACAAGTCAGATCGGACAAAATGGAACAAGTCGATGACAGTATGGATGAAGAACTCTGAGTCCTTGTTGATTTCAAATAAATATTGATTGTCTATATTGGAAGCCGGATGGATAGTGACGAAGAGATAACTGAGGAGTATCTTAAGTTGGAGAACATTGCTGAGGGTAGCTACGGAGCAGTGTACAAGGCCAGGAACCTCGCCAACAATGAAGTAGTGGCCATCAAGAAGTTCAAGGATATGGCCAAGGAAGGGCTTCCCGTAAGTGCAGTAAGGGAAATAGGCATCATGCAACTCCTCAAGAAAACCAACTCAGATCGAGTGCTCAAACTGATAGAGGTCATCCAGAGTTAAGGGAGTCTGCTCATGGTTACTGAGTGGATGGATGTCACCCTCACTGAAGTCATCGAGTCAGGACAGGAATACAACCCCAAGTTCCTGATGCTCAATATACTGAAAGGACTGAAGGTGTTCCACAGCAACTATATTCGGCACAGAGACATGAAACCATCGAACATAATGCTGAGGAAAGTAGACAGCAGCGAAGGGTGGGAACTCAAGATAGTTGACTATGGAATGTCCAAAGAAGACAACTTCGATGAAGGGCCACTCACCAATGAAGTAGGGTCACTCTCATATAGAGCCCCAGAACTGTTGGTGGGGAGCAGACACTACTCCTATGCTATCGATATGTGGGCTGTTGGGTGCATCTTCTATGAACTCCTATCCAAGAAGGTCCTCTTCAAGAACATCGGCAACTGTGATCTCTCACAAATGCAGGAAATCATCAAAGTACTAGGAGCACCAGTCAATGAAAAAAGCGAAGTTGCGATATACGCGGCCAAAAACCTGTCAGTTGAGGGAAAGAACTAAAATTGGGATATTAAGCTATCAGACATCCTGATAAAGATGAGAATGCCATTGACCTCTTGAAGAGTATCATTCGCCTGGAACCTTCATAGAGGCTGACTGTATAGCAAGCACTCAAACACTAATATTTTGCCTGATTTAACTGAGTTTATTGTTTAATATTGATTGATGAATGGGAAGCAAAAAAGTAGTAATATATCAAAGGTTCAACAGCTCAGGAAGTTGGAGATGATTTCCCGAACAGCCTTGACTCCTTTTTAATGTTCGCTGGTGAAGTTCTTGGATTGATTCATATCTCCGAATAGAGTTTGACCACCTTTGTGCTTTAATCTGTTCTCGTACCCCTTGACGTAGCTTGAGATATACTCAGGGTGGAACTGGAATGACATGATCTTCTGGTCATTGGAGATCATAGCCTCAACTGAACAAGTGCTGGATGAAGCAATGATTTTGAAGTTTTCAGGAATTTCTGTGACATAGTCCGAGTGGTATTCACTAAGGGCGAAGGAGTTGTTCTCGGAGGTGAAGAAGCTGCACTGTCCAATTCTATCAGTGTCGAAGGTGACTTCCTCCACACCGCCAATCCACCTTTTCTTTTCAACTTTTCCACCGAACATTTTGGTGACTGCTTGATGCCCGAAGCAGATTCCTAGGAGCTTCAATTTATCATTGAGCTCAGTTGCCATCTTCAGGTTGTCTAACAGCTAGTTAACAAGGGTATTGTTGTCATTAACGGACAAAGATGACCCAGACAGAATGAGGACATCAAACTCAGCAAGTTCGGAAGCAGTCGGAATGTCGCCCTTCAGAATCTTGAAGATGCTCCATGATTCATTGTTGAACCAGATGCCCTGGATCAGACCCTCCAAGTGCACTTTAGGCTGGAAGGGATCCGTTTTTAGGACGGAAGTTGAGAAGTTAATAACGGCAATTCTCTTATTGCCATTTACTGGATTAATCTCAATATCGAAGACACGTTAAAGTGTTTAGACGCTGCTGCTATTTTGCTCACAGTTCTCCAGTAGCTGGTATTGAAGGACTTCCCGCTTATCTGCAATCTTGAAGAGTTCGAATCCTTCAATTGTGCTGAGTTCGATGAGGAAGTAAAGCCTACCACCGTGGAGGTAGGCACTCTGGTTCCTCACCAACTCGGTCAGATAGTCGCACCATGGTTCAAAGAGCCCATTGATGCTCAGGTTCTCCCCAGCATATTCAGCATCGAACTAGTTGTTCAATGGAAGCTCCCCTTTGAAAGTTGGAGGAGGAACTTCGGGGAAATTGTACACTATGTAGGCTGCCAGGGATAAGATAGGGCTATAAGAGGCTGATGGGAACACCTGAACGGGGTCAGCGAGAGTCAGAACCTAGTCTTTATGCTTCAAAGCCACGTTGACGGAGGTAGTTCTCATTCCTTTCTTTTTATTTATACATCGAAGAGATTCTAATGCTGCCTTAATTTGTCCAAGTAGATTAATATTGGTCGAGGGTGAATAACCAATTTAGTGAATCTAGGAATGAAACCGAGGCCGATTGATTCAAGGAACAAGAAAGAACAAGTTTCTGGAGAAATAGCCAATTCAAAATCATAACTGTCAAATGCTGACTCACAACCGATCATAAATCTACCTGGTGAACGCTATGTCCTCGGATTTTTTATGGAACCGCATAAATGAGAGAAATACTATCATAAATACAGTCAGCGAAGAATTCATAATAAAAGTTGGTACTTAGGCATATATTTCGCTTTTTTGATGGATTTCGATACTGTCTCTGATATTTCCATAACTATCATAATTTACTCATTAAAAATCATCGCCCGCAAATGGGCGTCGCAATCTTAGACTATGATAGTGCGAGAGTGATCCATACCTTTGCTGCTTAATCATCCTTATATTTCCCCAAAGATCTATCTACTGAAGTAAAGGGCCAGGATAATCAAAGCTTCCAAATTCTCCTGTTATTTAGCTACCCAGTGGGTTAGTAAACTTCCCATAACCAGAAGCCTATCCTTCTTTAAATTCTCCTTTGTACTCTGCTACACCCCAATTTCTTATCCCCCTTTCTTTCCTTTTTTTCTTTATAAGCTGATAGTTAAATCTAACTTTTCTTGACTCCTATCGATTATTGTTGATCCATTAGCTAACATCACCAGCATACCAACTCCTCATTGTCCAATCATAGGAATTATTTAAAAATCCTTTCCTCAAAGGTTTAATAGCAAAATCTTGATGAGGTTGCCTGTGTTAAATTTGCCTAAAAGAAATGACAGCCTTTCCTTATTCCAACCAAAGAGGTGTTTTATGGATTTTTTACTCATTGGATCTGAACTTTCCTTAACTCAACCAATTCTTTTAATAGAAATATCCTTTTGACCGGGTTTACTTTCCTTGATTAAACTTTGACACATAAAGAGTTCCATTTTTGGAGCTTATCAGCCCAGCTGAATGCGGAAACCCATTGTCGAACTAACCCTAATATTCTGCCCCTATGATGGATGTTAATTTTCCTTTTCCTTAAGCACATTTCCTTTCTTTAGAGCAGCTTCCTTGATATTTTGACCCATTCGTCGATACAAATGTATTCGACCAGAGTTATCCTCTAGGTGTTCGCTGAAGCTCAGCAACCATTCGATGCATGTCAAATTAATCGCCGAATTAAGCAATCATTGGGTTTTGGCGAACTTAAATTGGTAAAGTCGAAACTTTCTAGCTCTTTGACTGGCTTCTAAATGTTTCTCTAATCACTTGAATCTCAATCTCGAGCTCTTCTTCCTGGGCTAGCTTCATTTCCTTCAACTATTATTAAAACTATTTATGAATGAAATATGGCTCCATTAAAAATTCAGTACGGTGTTGGGGTTGGGGTTGGGGT
>JALQPE010001395.1:0-12070 GCA_030407315.1 Asparagopsis taxiformis | reverse complement strand
CTCGGCCATACCGTGATTGGTCTCGAGCAGGAGACGTCCGCGAACTGCCGCCTCGTCGTCTCCACGAGCGCGGGGAAGGAGACGCCGATCTCGCCCAGGCGCCGCTGGAGCGTGCGCTCGCTCATGCCTAGTCTCGCGGCGACGAGCGCTACGCGCGGGACCCCATCCGCAAGGCACTCTGCAATCTCGTGTCGCAACGAGATGGTCGATCCGGGTCGCGGCGCTCTGATTGGACAGCGCCTCTCGAGCTGAGCGCCGAAGTAGTTGTGCATGCCCTCGTCACCGATACGATTCGGGCGCTCGAGGTCGTCCCCGTCGAAGACGAGCCCATCATAGGCATGCGCGAAGCGCACGGACAGCCGAAGTGAAGTCTCGAGGGCGGTCGCCGAAGGCAGAGGATCGTGCCGTGTAGCGGACCTCGACGAAGCGGACGGGTCGGCCCGCCGCCTCCTGCACGAGGGACGAGATCGTGACGAGCGCGGGCCTCGTTCGACAGGTAGGTCCCCCGGCCCGCTGCCCCTCGCGGACCATCGTCAGGTGAACCCGCCCCGCGACCGAACAGCAGGTCGAAGGCGGCAATGGCGTTGACGAGGCGTGCGTGAGTAGCGGATGAAGCGCTCGAGGGAGTCCCGCAGGCGGGCGCCAGCCTTGAACGCCAGGCCATCACTCCGAGGTCTTCGCCCCGCATCGACTTGCCCATCGAACGTGGAAAATCGAGCGGGCCGACCGACTCGTCGGCGATGGTCTCGAGCAGGGTCAGGTAGTCGGGCTCGGGATGAGAGTCTGGGTGTCCGTGGGCGCGTCCGGTCAAGCCCGACGGACGGAACAAGCGCGGCCCTCGGGCGCCGCTGCCGGCCTGCGCGATCATCTTCCGCGCAAAGATGGATGAGGATCCCCGCCATCGAGGATCGCCACATAGCACCATCGAGCCGCGAGCCCCACCCGGTCCAGCCCCGGCCAGTTCGTGGACGAGTGAGGCCGCTCTCGCCAGGAGGGAGACGAGCACGCAGGATACCTTGCTAGAGCTAGATCAGGAGCGGCGCGCCGCGCCGATACGTGCTCGGCGCCTGGCCAGTCCAGCGCTTGAACGCACGCGTGAAGGCGCTGTGCTCAGAGAAGCCCGTGAGGAAGGCGACCTCGGCCAGGCTGTTGGTCCGTCTCGCGCAGCAGCCGCTCCGCGAGCTGGCGACGGGTCGTCTCGACCAGAGCCGGATAGGGGACCCCGATCGCACTCAGTCGACGCTGCAGCGTGCGCTGACTCATGCCCAGCCGGGCCGCCACGGTCGCCGCGCGCCGGACGCATCCGCAAGGCACTCTGCGATCTGGCGCCGGACCAGCTCGTCCAGGCGCGCTTCGACGCCGGCCTGCGATATCGCTTGGTCGAGTTGGGCGCCGAAGTAGCGGTGCAGGCTCTCGTCGCCAACCCGGTTGGCGCGGCCGAGCACCGCGGCATCGAAGACCAGCGCGTCCGTGGCCTGCCCGAAGCGGACCGGGCAGCCGAAATGGGCTTCGAGCGCGACGCCGAAGGCAGCGGCTCGTGCCGTACCACACCTCGATCGGCCGCAGGTCAGCGCCTGCGCTCTCGCGTGTCACCGACAGCAAGGTCACGAGGCGGCCTCGTTGGACAGATAGGCCCCGCGCCGCTGGCCCTCCCGCACTGCCGTCAATCTGGCCTGCCCTCGCGTGGTCACGAGGTCGAAGGACGACACGCGATTGAGCAAGCGCGAGTATCGAACCCACCGCTCGAAGGAGTCGGCCAGACTCGGCGCCCGTCTTCCACGCGAGCCCCATGACCCCGAGGTCCTCGCAGCGCATAGCGGCGCCCATGCGGACGTGGAAGTCCAAGGGCCCAGCGGCTTCATCGGCGATCGTCTCGAGCAGTGTGCAATACGCATCCTCGGTGACGATGCGTTCGAGGTCGGGGGGGCGCCTCGGGGTCGAGCCCGACCACGCGCAGCAGCCGCGCGGCCTGCGCGCCTGCGCCGGCCTGCGCGATCATGCGCCGCGCGAACATGGAGGAGACCCCGACCACGTCGAGGGTGCACATACCACCACGGCGGTCGGAAGGGATCGAGCTACTTGGCGCGGCCGATGCGGGCGCCGATGTCGGCGGGCAGGATCTTGCGCTGGGCGAGCTGCAGGGCGAGTTGCGCGGTGGAGTCCCGCGCGAAGCCCTGCTGCTTGAAGAGCCTGGTTTTGATCGCGTTGCAGGTGCCGGTGCTCAGCTGGTTGTTTGAGGCCCTGCGCTCCATCGCGTCGGTGACGATCTGGGCGAGCTCCGGCTTGGTGATCCCCTGCCCGGTCTCGGCCGCCTCCTTGAGCGCGTTGCCCGTGACCTGGTCGATCCCCGGGATCTTCGGCTTGGGGCAGCTGCCCCCGCCGTGAGCGCATTCGCGGGCGGCCCGATTGGACATGCCAATCTGCCGATAGGGGTTCTGCATCCGGTAGTTGGCTGCGGCGTCCGCCGCTTACAGCCGTAGGTGCCCATCATGTAGCCTCGCCAGCTCACGACGACCTTATCGCCCGGGCGAGCGGGAAAGTGGGAATCCGACCACATATCGGACATTCCCCCACTGCGGTCGAGGTCCACTGGATTCGGGTGGTGGTCGACGAGGCCGCTCCGGCTCGCTAGAACTCCGCCGATGACCGAAAAAGCGCCCGTGATCCACCCACCCACCGGACCGAGGCTGGCCTGTAAGGGCTGGGTCCAGAGGCCGCCTACCGGATGATCCAGCACAACCGGGATCCGGACGTCGCCGAGCGCCCCGAGGACCTCGTGGTCTACGGCGGCACCGGCAAGGCAGCCCGCGACTGGCCGAGCTTCCACCGCATCCTCGCCAGCCTGAAGGACCTCGCCGACGACGAGACCTGCTCGTTCAGTCCGGCAAGCCCGTGGGCATCTTTCAAGTCCCACGCCGACGCCCCCCGCGTGCTCATCGCGAACAGCAACCTCGTCGGCAACTGGGCCAACTGGGACTACTTCCGCGACCTCGAGAAGAAGGGTCTCATCATGTACGGCCAGATGACGGCCGGCTCGTGGATCTACATCGGGACGCAAGGCATCCTGCAGGGTACCTACGAGACGTTCGCCGCGGCGGGCCGCACCCACTCGGGACCGACGACCTCAGCGGCAAGCTGGTGCTCTCGGCGGGCCTGGGCGGCATGGGCGGCGCGCAGCCCCTCGCGGCCCACGATGTGCGGGGCGCCTTCCTTGGGCATCGACGCGTACCCTCATCGCATCCAGCGCCGGCTCGAGACCCGCTACCTCGACGAGGTCGCCGACGACCTCGACGACGCCCTCGCGCGGGTGAACAAGGCCAAGTCCGAGGGTCGGCGCTGCGGTTCGGTGGCCCTGTGCGCCAAACGCCCGCCGACGTCTACCCCGAGCTCGTGAAGCGCGGCGTGGTGCCGGACTTCACGACCGATCAGACCTCCGCCCACGATCCACTCAATGGATACGTGCCCCGCGGCTACACCCTCGAGGAGGCGGACAAGCTCCGGACCGAGGACCCCGAGCGCTACGTGAAGGAGTCCAAGGCCTCGATGGCGGCCCACGTGCAGGCGATGGTCGACCTGCAGGCGGCGGGCTCGCACACCTTCGACTACGGCAACAACATCCGCGAGTTCGCGCAGGAGGGCGGCTGCAAGGACGCCTTCGCGTTCCCCGGCTTCGTGCCCGCCTACATCCGCCCGTTGTTCTGCAAGGGCTCTGGCCCTTCCGGTGGGTGGCCCTGTCTGGCGACCCCGAGGACATCCGCGTCACCGAGGAGGCGCTGCTCGAGCGGTGCCCGACAAGCCCCACGTGCGCCGCTGGATCGAGCTCGCCCGCGAGCGCGTTCAGTTCCAGGGCCTGCCGAGCCGCATCTGCTGGCTCGAGATGGGGTGAGCGCGCCAAGGTCGGGCAGGCGTTCAACAAGCTGGTGGCCGAGGGCAAGGTGAAGGCGCCGATCGTGATCGGCCGCGACCACCTCGACTGCGGCTCGGTGGCCTCGCCGAACCGCGAAACCGAGTCCATGAAGGGACGGATCCGACGCGATTCGCGGACTGGCCGATCCTCAACGCGCTCATCAACGCCGTGAACGGCGCAAGCTGGGTTTCGTTTCATCACGGGGGAGGGGTGGCATCGGCTACAGTCTGCACGCGGGCATGGTCATCGTCGCCGACGGCACCGAGGCGGGCGGTCCGGCGCCTCGAGCGCGTGCTGACCTCCGACCCGGGCATGGGCGTCATCCGTCACGTCGACGCGGGCTACGAGGACGCCATCGAGTGCCGCGACCGAGCGCGGGGTGAAGGTGCCCGGCCTCGAGGGCTGAGCGCTTTCAGGCGGTTCAGGTTTCGCGCGCCGCCCTCGTGGTGAGGTCGGCGCGTGCGACGCCCACTCCTCTTCGTAAGCTGCCTTTCACTGTTCGCGTGTAGCGAAGACCTCACCCTCGACGCCTCCATCGTCATCGACGCAGGCGTCCCGGACGCGGCCCGCCCCCCCGACGCCCCCCGACGCCGGCCTCCCCCCACCCGAGACCGCCTTTCGCTCGGACCCGACGCGAGACCTGCCCATCGAGGTCGCGGTCGGGCCCTGTATGACGCGCACCTCGCGGACCTGGACGATGACGGCGACCTCGACGTCATCCTGGCCTTCGAGGGCCCCTCGAACCGCACCTGGAGAACGACGGCACGGGCCGCTTCCTCGACCGAACCCCGAGCGCCCTGCTCGCCCGCACCGAGGACTCCGAAGACGTGATCGCCTCGACGCCGACGGGACGGGCGCCTCGATCTGCTCTTCGTGAGCGAGGACCTCGGCGGGGAAAACGAGCTCTACTCGCGGTCGGGGACTTCGATTTCGTCGAGGCGCTGCTGCCTGGCGCCGGGGTCACCAATGGGCTCGCGATCGGGGACGTCAACGGCGACGGCATCATGGACGCGGTGCTCGGCAACAACGGCCCGGACTTCCTCTGGTTCGGGGTCGGCGACGGCAGCTTTCGCCGTCGCGTCGACGACCGCCTTCCCCACCACCAACGGCGCCACGCAGGACGTAGAGTTCGGGGACATCGACGGCGACGGCGACCTGGACCTGGTGGTGGCGCGGGAGGTCGAGGATCAGCTCTTCGTGAACGACGGCCGCGGGAACTTCACGGATGTGAGTGAGCGCTTGCTGACGCGGGGGCCCGCGCGCATTGGCCGCGACGGCCGACTTCGGGGACGTGGACGGCGACGGGGACCTCGATCTGTTCGTGGCCAACGTGGACTTTTTGCCAACGGCGAATCCCCGAGACCGATTGCTTGTCAACGACGGCAAACGGAACCTTCAGTCCCGTCGACGACACGGTGCTCCCCCCAGAAGATCTGGCCACCCTCGACGGGGACTTCGCGGATCTCGATCACGACGGCGACCTGGACCTCGTGACCGCCAATGCCCGCGTAACCAATCAGCTTCTGCCCGCCCCCTACCGGGTCTGGGGAGAACGTCGGTGCGCGCTTCGTCGAGGCCACCGCGCGCTGGTTCCCCGAGCGCTACGAGGGCTTCGGGATCGACGTCGAGGTGGGTGACCCTCGACGGCGACGGCGCCCTCGACGTCTACTTGTGCGGGCGCAGCTCCACCGACCGCGTCCTCTTCGGGGCCCGCTGAGGGTCGCACCGCGGCTACCATCGGGGGGTGCACGCCGCCTCCCTCCCGCGCGCCGTCGACTTCGCCCGTGACGCCGTCGCCCTCGAGGGGCACGGTGCCCGCCGCGTTTCCGCGCTCGCCACCTGAGCCGCGGGCTGGCGTGGTCCGCACGTTGGCCAGACCTCGACGCCCGCGCGCGCGCCGACGTCCGCGGTGGGCCTGCACCCGACCTGGCTCGCGGGCGCCGACCCGGCCGCTCACCTCGACGCGCTCGACGAGGCCGCGGCCGGGGTGCGGTCCGTCGACCCGGCCGCGCGCGCGGCGCTCGAGATGCGCGCCGCCCTCGCGTGCTTCCTGCGGGGCGACCTCGAGGCGAGCGGGGAAAAGATCGCAAGACTGCCTGCGTCGCTTGCCCTCCCCCGAGACGCCGACCCCGGGGCGCCAGGTCTCGAGCTGGCCTCCCGCCCCCGCGCCGTCGCCCGCGACCTCCAGATCATCGGCGCCGCGGTCGCGCGCGAGTCGGGCGCGCCCGAGCAGGGCCTGCACCAGGCCGAGTGCGCCCTCGCGCACGCCCGGGGCGCAGACGATGCGCTGGGGTGCTTCCGGGCCGAGTTCCATGTCGCGGCCGCGCTGCTCCGCCTCGAGCGACCCGACGAGGCTGCCGCCGAGTATCGGCGGCTGGTGAAGGCAGGCCTGCGCTTCGACGCCGCCCACTCGCGAACCCTCGCCTTCGCGAACCTGGGCCTCGCCGCCACCATCGCCGGCGACCGGGAGGCCGGGCTCGCCTGGCTGGAGGAGAGCGCCGATCGCCTCGAGCTCCGCGGCGAGTGGGTTGATGCTAGGCAAGGTCCGCCTCGAGCTCGCGGTTCTGAGCGGCCGCCGCGCGGACCTCGTCGAGGCGCGCGACCTCGCGGAGCGCAGTGCGGACGCAGAGACGCTCGCGCGGGCGAGCCTGCGGCTGTGCGCCGACATGTCCCGCCCGCGCGCACGCGCGCACCTCGAAGCGACGCGCTGGGACCCTCGAGCACCTCGGGGCCACCCGACAGCAGTCCACCTTGCAGACGGCGCTCCGCCAGCTCGCCGACCCCGCCCTACCTCGACTGCGCCGCGAGGGGCGGGGTGGTGTGGGTGTGCACACCTCGGGGGGGGCCGCCGCCCGCATCGACCTGCGGCGTCGCCCCGGCCTGCGGCGCATCCTGAATCGATTGGTGGCGGCGGCGGAGCAAGGTGATGGCGTGACCGCGGCGCAGCTTGTCCACGCGGGCTGGCCGGGCGAGGCCCCGACCGGCGACAGCGGCCCTCAGCCGTGTCTACACCGCGAATCCGCACGCTTCGGCGCCTCGGCTGGACGAGGTGCTCGTGCGTGAGCGCGGGCGCTACCGCCTGCGCGCGGCCCCTGGACAGGGAGGTAGTCGTCGCCGTCGGGTGTAAGGTCCCGGCATGCGGATCCAGACCGACGTGCACCGGCTCAAGTACCGGCGCACCGAGAGATCGTCGCCACCCTCGGCCCCGCCTCTGAAGCCCCCGAGACGATCGAGCGCCTGCTCGACGCGGGCGTGGACGTTGTGCGGCTCAACATGTCCCACGGGACCCACGAGGAGCACGCGGTACGCTACCAGCGCGTGCGCGAGGCGGCGGACCGGCTCGGGCGCCACGTCGCGGTGCTCTCCGACCTGTGCGGCCCGAAGATCCGCGTTGGCAAGTTTCCCTGGCGGTCGGGTCGAGCTCGAGACCGGCGCGGAGGTCACGGTGACGGTGCGCGACGTCGAGGGCTCGGCCACCCTCATCCCTTCACAGTATGCGGCCCTCGCCCCGAGACGTGAAGCCCGGCGACCGCGTCCTGCTCGACGATGGCAACCTCGAGCTGCGGGTGGAGGGGGTCGAGGGCACCGAGAATCGCGGCGAAGGTGATCGCCGGCGGCCCGCTCAAGGACCGAAAGGGCATGAACCTGCCCGGGGTCGCGATTCTCGACCCCATCGTTGACGGACAAGGACAAGGTCGACGCCGCCTTCGCGCTGGAGCTGGGCGTGGACCTGCTCGCGCTGTCCTTCGTGCGCAGGGTGGAGGACGTGCGCGAGCTGCGTGCGATCATCGACGCCGCGGGGTCGGCGGGTGGGCGTGGTCTCGAAGATCGAAAAGCCCGAGGCCATCGAGAACATCGAGCCATCGTCGAGGCCTCGCACGGCGTCATGGTCGCGCGCGGTGACCTTCGGGTGGAGCTGCCCCCCGAGCAAGTCCCGCCCGCCCAAGAGCAGATCATCGCCCTCGGCCGCCGCTTGCACACCCCGGTCATCGTCGCCACCCAGATGCTCGAGTCGATGGTCGATCGGCCGCGGCCTACGCGCGCCGAGGTGTCGGATGTGGCCAACGCGGTGCGCGCGGGCGCGGACGCGGTGATGCTATCCGCCGAGACCGCCGCGGGCAGCTTCCCGCTCGAGGCGGTGCGATGATGGACACCGTGGCGCGCCCAGACCGAGAGCCACCAGTGGTCCGAGGGCGCCTTCGCGGGCCTCGCCGAGGGGCCCGCGGACGGCGTCGTGCCCTTCACCGACGCGATCGCCCGCTCGACCGCGCAGCTGTCCCGCGATCTACGAGTGCGAGCGATCGTGGTCGCCTCCTCGCGATCGAAAACTCCAGGTGGGGATGAGCGCAAGTCGACCTGCAGCCCCTTGGTCGCGCTCTTCGCGAGCCGGCCGACGCGCGGCGCGCGGCCCTGTACTGGGGCGTGGTGCCCCTGCAACGCGACCTGCCGTCGGTCGAAGACCGCATGGCGCTCGCTCGCCAGATCACGGCCGAGCTCGGCCTCGCGGAGTCCGGTCAGTCCATCCTGCTCGTGCACGGCTTCGACGACGACGCCCAGCGCACGCATCCGATCATCACCGCGCTACGGATCTGAGGCCTCGGGTGGGACCCGGCGGGGGCGCTCGCACCGCGTCCCGAGCTGCGGTCACCGCCTCGAGGATGCCTCGGGCGTGCCCCAAGAAGACCTCCCCCGGCGGCAGCAGCTCGACCCCGCGCGGCGTCCGCAGGAACAAGGGGGCGCCCAGCTCGTCTTCGAGGGCGTGGATCTGACGCGTGAGCGGGGGCTGGCTGATGTGCAGCCGTCGAGCCGCGCGGCTGATGTTGCCCTCTTCGGCCACGGCCCGAAGTAGCGGATCTGGTCGAGGCTCACGGCGCCAGTATAGCGCCCGGCCGCCATACCGAAAGGGTATTGGCGCGGTCGCCCCCCCGCGCGGCATGCCCTAGCCATGGCCGTCGAGCGCTATTCGGAGCGAGAGCAGGCGGGGTTGCTGCGCGCGGGCCGCGCGGCGGCGCGGACCCTGGCGTGGGTCGGGGAGCGGCTCGCCCCCGGCGTCAGCACCGCCGACATCGACGGCTGGGTGCGCGCGCACACCGCGGAGCAGGGGGGCCGCCCGAGCCAGCTCGGATTCCACGGCTTCCCCGCCTCGGTCTGCACCTCCATCAACGATGTGGTCTGCCACGGCATCCCGAGTCCGGACGTCGTCCTGCGGGACGGGGACATCATCAATGTAGACGTCACAAACCGAGCTCGACGGCTTCCATGGCGACACCTCCGCCACCTTCTTCGTCGGCGAAGTCTCCTCGACGCTGAGGCAGCTCGTCGAGACCACGCAAGCCGCCCTGCAGTCTGCGATCGCGACGGTTCGACCGGGGGCCCGGCTGGGCGATATCGGCGCCGCGGTGCAAGCGGTCGCGGAGCCCGCGGCTATGCGGTGGTGCGCGAGTACTGCGGCCACGGCATCGGCCGCGCGATGCATCAGCCGCCCCAGGTTCCCACGTCGGGCGCGCCGGCCGTGGTCTGCGCCTGCGCGAGGGGCATGGCGTTCACGATCGAGCCTCATGCTCAACCTCGGCGCCGCGACGTGCCGGGTCATGCCCGACGGCTGGACGGTGCGCACCGCGGACGGCCTCGCCTCCGCGCAGTTCGAGCACACGCTAGTGGTGACGCGCGACGGAGCTCTGATCACCACCCTAGGCGAGTAGGCCTCGCGAAACGCGGCCGCGGCTGGCGGCAGACGTCCGACTCCGCGGTGGAGCAACCCCAGTTGACGAACGAGGGGCGTCTTCGGGTCCGGGACCACGGCCAGCCGTCCCCGGCGAGGTCCTCGGCGACCACCCGCTCGCTGACCAGAGCCACCCCGATTGCCGGCCCGCACCATCGCTTTGACGGCCACGATGCCGCCGAGCTCCATCACCACGTTGGCGTACGGCCAGACCTCGTCCAACAAGGCGCGTGACGAGGCACCTCGGCGCAGCGTGATCATCGGCGCGGTCGCGACCGCCTCCACCTCGAACTCGGGGGCCCGCACGAGCACGAGGTGGTCCTCGAACCACGGCTCCGCCTCCGGGTGCACCACGAGCGCGAGGTCGATCCCCCCGACCGCAGGGGGTCCTGCGCCTCGTCGGTGGTCAGCTCGCGCAGCTTGAAGCGAATGCCGGGGTAGCGGGCCCGAAAGGCGGCGAGCACGGGCGGCAGAGGTAGGTGCAGGCGGTGGCCCCCGCCCGAGGCGGACCTCGCCGCCGTCGAGCTCGATGACCTCCCGGACCGCGCGCAAGCCCTCGTCGACCGCCCCCAGCGCGGCTCGGGCCCGCGGTACGAGGGCGCGCCCCGCGGCGGTGAGCTGGGCCCCGAGCGGCCGCGCTCGAGCAGGCGAGCGCCGCCCATCCCTCGAGCCGCTGAATGGAGGCCGTCAAGGCAGGTTGCGACAGGTGGGCGTGCCGAGCCGCGGCGGTGAGGGTGCCGTGCTCGGCCGCGAGCAGAAGTGCTCGAGCTCGCTAAGCATAACCAATTGCTATGATAGCATTCCAAAACAATCGAACTGTACGGATATAAATTCGGAGCGCACAAAGGGGCCATGTCTATGCCATCATCGGAGCCCTGGGGCTGATCGCCGGCGCCATCACCACCGTCACGGGGGGGCGGCGGCGGCCTGCTGCTGCTCGTCGTGCTCGCCCTGCTCTTCGACCCCGCGACCGCGCTGGCCATCACCGCGCCGGGCCTGCTCGCGGGCAACCTCCACCGATTGTTCATGTTTTCGGCGCGCCTGACCTCGGCCTAGCCGCCCGCCTCGCCCTCGGGGCCCTGCCCGGGGCCGCCCTCGGCCGGCGCCCCGCGGCGGGGCTCTCGGAGGGCACGCTCCGGGTCGTCATCCTGCTCGCGGCCGGGCTCGCGGTGGCCCGGGCCCTCAACTGGGTGCCGGTGGAACCCGCCCCGCGGCGCCCTCGTGCCCGTCGGCGCGCTGGCGGCGCCTCCACCGCGGCCGGGGGCGGCGGCGGGATCCTCATCCCCCCCGCCCTGCTCGCGCTGGGCCTGCGGGGCCCCGCCTACCTCGCCACCAACCGCGGCGGCCTCGGCGGCCATCCACGTCGGCCGGCTGAGCGCGTCGGGGTCGCAGGCTGGATGAACGAGACGCGCTGGTGGCAAGCTGGCTTGCTCGCGCTCACGATCCCCGTCGGCAACCTCATCGGCCGCGCGGTGCGCGACCGGCCTGGGTGAGCGCACCATCGACTTCGCGCCCCACGCCGCGCTGGTCGTGGTCTGCGTGCTCGCCGTGATCGGCGCCGCCCGAGCTGACTTCGGTCATTCGAGGCGGAGGGCGTAGGGGCCGCTGGCGGACGCATAGCCCGCGACCTTCACGAAGTACCGGCCCGGCGCGAAGGCCATCGAGATGCGTTCCTCGGTCGCTCACTCCGTTGCTCGTGGGCACCGTGCGCCCCTCGGCGTCGAGCACGAACAGGTCGAGGTCGCCGAACCGCGTGGGAGAAGCTCAGCCGAACGGTGCGGGTCGCACCGTCCGCGTCGAAGGCGAAGTTGGTCCACTCCGCGCCGTCCGCGATACGCAGGCCCTCCGCACAACGAAGGGCACCGCCACCACCGGGGCCTGGTCCGGATCGTCATTGGGCTCGAAGGGCTCCGTCTCGGCCGGCGGCTCGGTCGGGGGCGCGGGGGGCGGGGTGCGGTCCACGTCTCGCGGCCACCGTCGCGCGCTACAGCTTACCGGTTCGTGGCGTTCTGGTAGCCGTAGACCCGCAGGTAGTAGGTGCCCGGCTCGAGCCCGGCGGACCCTCGAAGCGCTCGTCGTCGTCGCCGGAGACCGCGGTCGCGAGCGTGGGCCCGATAGACTGCCTTGCCGAAGCTCGGCGTCCAGGTCCCCCAGGGCGTGCGCGAAGGTCAGCGCGACGCTGATCGAGGACCGCTCCGAGATCACGACCGAGAAGACGTCCTGTGTCGCCGGGGTGCACGGTGAGCTCGTCGATCGTGGGGCTCGAGGGGGGTGGCCGCAAGCACGCTGTCGTTCGGCTCGAGCGCGTCCGGCGCGATCTGGGTCGAGGACGCTCGGATCCGGGGCGGTCGCGCCGAGCTGCAGGTTGGGGAAGTTGGCCTGCAGGTAGGGCACGATCCGGCTCATCGGCACGGCCCGGTTCTCGAACCCGCGCCCGCGCC
>JALQPE010001394.1:0-23163 GCA_030407315.1 Asparagopsis taxiformis | reverse complement strand
AATAATGAAAAAAATGAAACGCTAGGCTTTACTACGGCAATGCCTTTATTTCTCATTTTACCAAGGTCTTCCGGATCTGCCAAAGAAAGATTAGAATTTACTCATTCAAAACCCGTTTTCATGTCAGGAGGATCAAGTTCACCCGCCTCACGTCTCAATATCACTCGCCTACTGGTCGTGATTTGATCATCAGTTTTCATTGCTCTAGTTTGGTATAAATACAAGGATGTTGCTGCTCCAGGTTACACCAACTCCCAGTAGAATACCAAGTAAAATACCTGCCAGCAGATTTCAAGGTTGATATCAATCCGGACGATGCACTTGCCATCTTAACAAATCCTCGACGATACAAGCGAGAATTCAATGATTTGGTGTACGATCTAACCACTTCATACTGAATCATGTGAGCAATCGAATGGGGTTGAGTAAACGCAAAAAGGGCTAGCCATTCAGGAATATGAAAAAACAACATGCCTATATGCGAGACATGTACTACAACGACTTCCTGGCCTAAGCGATACCACTTCTGCGCTTTATCAAACCTGGTACGACAATGGAGCCACCAATTCCATAGAGGTTATCTACCAAGTGGCCTCAAAATATCCTGCTCAATTGTCAATTTGGTTATTTCCTCGGTAGTTCAGACAAAGATGGCGTATTTCTAGCTAAAGGCATGGAAGTAAATACACCCTGTGGATTGCCCTGTCCGAGGCACTACAACCTTTTGTAAGGAAATGGAAGATCGAGCAGCCATTGAGGATTTTGCTAAATCGAAAGGCTCCTACAGGAAAAAATCCAGAAAAGCCATAGCTGAATTGGCTACCATGGAAGTACAAGACAAAAGGGAATCCACAAACCCAGTCTAAGATTTGGGGATTTTCTGTGTCTTCTTCAGACATAGAAATCACTGCCATCAGTATCCTAAAAGTAGGCTTTAAGTTGCAGGACTATATGACTATCGATCTTAATGCCAGAACATATGTGACTGTAACTTTGGCCGAACCTCAGGTATTGTCTCATGAATTTATCCAAAATTGAAAAATTGGATATTGGGTGGTTTAAGAGAGTTGAAGAGATTAATCTCACGAAAGTTTTAATGTTTTGCGCGAAGAATTTCGCCGGAGGCTTATGAAAGCAATATTATGGATCAGGCTAAGAACCAAGCCGTCGAAATTATGAATACCATGTTCTCTCCGCTGGTCAGTGCTATGAACAATAAATACCAATTGCGCGTTAGGTTCGAGAAACGGATGAAGAGGATTCTCAAGATCTATCCTAAATAATAGCGCTGAGGTTCACTTCTAAGCTTAAAGAGTAAGAGATTAAGTACTAATACATGCCTTTTCTACAAGGCTAGTAGAGGGACTACAACTCCTTATTTGAATTAAGTCTAAATAAATTTTGTACATTTGCCGTTGAAAAGGAAAATAAGTAAGCCATGCCTTCGACTAACATTCTTCTAGCAGATCCTGAGCACTTGACCGCATTGGGTTGAGAGCATTAGTTGCCGATCTCGATGGCCTTGGATCGTATCGAAGTGAACAATGAGAAAGAATTGTTGAAGGAGATGATTGCAAAAACTCCTGATATAGTCGTTTTAGACTATAACCACCCTACCCTTTTCAGTCCTGCCACCGTTTCAAAAATCAAGAAGCAATTGGTAGATGCACGCATTATGGTTATTACCTCAGATAATAACAAAGCCAATATCTATCAAGTGCTGGAATCGGGCGTGAATAGTTTTTTAACCAAAACCTGCGATCAAACGGAATTTGTTGATGCCTTTAGAGCTTTAGTAAAAGGGGAAAAATTCTTTTGTACTCGATCCTGGACTACCTCTTGGAAAAATCCTTTGCACGTCCCGAACCGACCACAACTACTCTTTGACTCCTCGCGAGATAGAAATCGTAAGACTAATTGCTAAAGGATTGATTGCCAAGGAAATTGGTAGTGACTAAATCTAAGTACCCACACCATTTATACGCACCGGAAGAAGATCATGCGGAAGCTAAACATCAGTTCTTCTTCGGAATTAGTGATGTACGCCTTGAATGTTGGGATCATTGAGAGTCCTCTACCTAAGTGAGGATAGCCTCATTCTCACATATGCCTACCGTTGGCTCGCCTTCTCCTCTATTTCACAAAATTTAAAATAGATTTGGGTACTTACAACATTTGACTTACTGTCTTCGTTTTGATTATACTTTCACTTGCAAACTTGTACAAGTGATTGATTTCATGTACCTTACCCCTTTCTAAACTTTCACATTTTTGGCACATTTCAGTTAAATCTAACTTGCTATCTATGAAATCGACAATTAACCGGCTAATTTTCTGTACTGTAATTGCGTCATCCCTTTTCAATTATCGGCCGCCAGAATGTTTATTCTTTTTAATGAGGATTGCATGGAGCGACTCGAATATCAGTCTCCCAACAGGAATGCAGACCCTTCGTTGCTTACCAAATCAATGTTGGTGATGGCGAGAAGGTTATACTCGAAATTGGTCAAGAGAGTAGAAATACAACCTCAAAACTACCTACCCCTACTGTGGGTTGTGATAATGGCGTTTTCAACCTTAGCATGGTGCAGAAAATTAATGCACACATCGATGAGGTTTTTCTAGTTGTAAAAAAGAATAACAGACGATATACCGTTTCTCCTGTCACTTTGCAACGCATTTCGCTGTACAAGGAGATGTCATCTCTGTATTCTCTCCGAAATATAATTTGATTCAATACCAGGAAGGAGCCATAGGAGAAAACATTTCTAGACAAACAACCGCAGATGTCTTCTTTGAAGGAAGATTAGAAAAAGAGTGCACCGGCGCCTATGTATTTCGACAGATTGCTCAAGGCAGTCGTACTCCTTATACAGACCTGGTACTTATTCCAGAAGTTGGCATTATCGAAATGAGATCGGGCAGACCCTGGATCAAGCTTTAACCACGGTATGCATTTGGCTAAGGTAATGACGACAAGTTCGACGATTACCTGGAAGAGAAATGTGAGGAATCTCTTTCTGACAATGTTTTGGCGAATGCAAAACCTGGACAGGCTGGTGAATCTGAAGTGACACCAACGGACCTGTGGGATATGACATGACTGTCAAGCAAGGACATGCATGCGGCCAAGAAACAATACTGCTACTAATCAAGTAAATACAAATCCGAATACGACGGTTCAACGTCCACAGCCTGCCAATCAAGTAGGCTGTACTAATCAATACCATATTGTAAAAAAAAGGAGAAACGCTTTATCGAATTTCCAAACAATACAATATCTCTGTCGGACAGATCAAATCATGGAATAACCTAAATTCCAATTTGATTAGGACAGGTAGCCAACTGATGGTGGGTACCGTTGCAGCTAACAACACTAATTCTACGATTCCTGCAACAACACCCAATGCAGCAAATAGTATCCCTACAAATACCGTGGCAAGTAATACCACGAATCGACCACGTTATTTCCCTGCACCCTACAATACCACCTATCGACCTAATAATGCCAATAACAATTCTCCAACGAATGAAGTATTGACGGCTAGAGGAGGACAGATGTATATGTAGTTAACCTGGAGACACAGTAGCTTCCTGGCCATGCGATTTGGCTTCACCGAGAACAAGTTCCGAACCATGAATAATCTAATGGTAGTGATTTCATTAAGATTGGACAGGAATTAAGAACTAGCGATTGCAACTGCCCACCGGCTAATAGCAGTAATATTCCTACTGTGGATGCGCCTCAAGAATTTAACTTTGTGCAGCAAGAGAAAGGAATAGAAGAAGGCAATTTCACAACTCCTGCTCCTGCGAATAACAATACGGCTGCTCGCAATTACCCGTAAACTTTAATGATACGCGATCCAAACTACTAGTTCTACGCCTTACATTCCACAAATGAGGAGGCCTATAGAAATAGCAGTAGTAGCCCATCGCCGCTCTATTCACCTAGAGGAGTCCAGACGGCAATACGAATAATTCATTGCTAGACACCGAACGACAAACTACCAATAGTTCTCGCCAGGCTTCTCCATATGATGCCATCATACCAAGCAGTTTTGACACTTATTCCCCAATAACAACCGGAAATAAGACCAAGCTGCTCGAGGCATACCAGCCAATAGACCTGCCGGTACAAAAGACAACATGTGGTACAAGACGGAGAGAACATTTTCCAAATCGCTAGAATGTATACATCACCACCGAACGCCTACGAACCTTGAATGGCCTGGAAGTGGGAGAGGTTATCATTCCTACTCAAAAATTATACATTGAGTAGGCTACTCCGAGCAGTTACTTAAAATGAAAAGGGCTGAGCGTAAACGCTCAGCCCTTTTCATTTTCCAGCCTTCGAATCCACATGGAAAGCTTTCACAGCAAAGAGACACATATCCTTTCTGCTGGGTCTCGAATCTATTTGATATCATTGCGACGATTTATCCGAAAATAAGTATCAAAAAATTTCATTGCGTATTATTAGCCAATTGACACCTTTACAGACAAACGATTTAAGATATGTGTGCAAAAGCAAAAGGTGCCGTACAGGCCCCCCAAGAAATGGCAATCGCGAATGAATTAACCACTGGTGTAGAACGATACCCTGACGTCTTCTTCATCCACACGCCAAACAAATTATCAAGCTTAGAAACCAAAAAAGGCAGTTTTCTTTACCGCTGAAAATGGGGTAAAATTATGGATACAAGTCTACTCTGATCAAATCATTAGAATCAGATATGCCATCAATGGAATCTTCGAGGCTGAGTTTCCCTACGCCCTAGATCCTAATTCAAGCCAGAAAAGACGAAAGTAATCTCAAAGAAAAGAAGAAAACAGTTGAAATCAGTACAACAGCAATTAAGTGTATCGTCAAGCGGGAAGACTTGCGGATAGATATACTAGATGCAACACAGGTGCGACCATATGTAGTGACCAAGCTCCCTTCGAGGCACGATCTACCATTCTGAAGGGAGTGGAGTGGATCAAGGTGCATAAGACCTCCAGCAAGACCGTTCGCTACTATGGCCTAGGAGACAAAGAGTTGCGCCCTGGATCTTAGAGGCCAAAAACTACAAAAATTGGAATTCAGATTCTTTCGGATACAGCAAAACTTCCGATCCACTATATCGTAGTATCCCATTCTATTATGGACTCGACAATGGTCTTGCCTATGGAATTTTCCCTCCACAATAGCAATCGGAGTTCTTTGACTTTGATAGTCGGCGTAAGGGTATATGTACAATTGAGACGCAAGGGGGGCAGATGGACTATTTCTTCATCTATGGCCCACAACTGGACGCTGTGGCAGGGCAATATATGAATATGACTGCAAGCCAGAACTGCCGCCCTTATGGTCACTCGGTTTTCATCAATGTCGATGGAGTTACTTCCCGAAAATCGAGTCTTGAAGATTGCAGAAACCTTTAGAGAGAAGAACATTCCATGTGATGCGATCTACCTTGACATTGACTATATGGATGGCTATCGCTGTTTTACCTGGGATAAAAATCATTTTCCCAAGCCGAAGAAAATGATTAAAAAGTTGCGTAAAAAGGCTTCCATACCGTGGTCATGATTGATCCAGGAATTCGCGTGGATGAGACTACGAAGTCTACAAAGATGGTATGGAAAAGGACGTATTTTGCCGCAGGACCAATGGCGATTTGATGACAGGCCCTGTTTGGCCGCCTGATTGTGTATGGCCCGATTTCACAGATCCTGATGTGAGAGATTGGTGGGGACCATTGTATAAAGATCTATATGTTCGAGATGATGTAAGTGGTTTCTGGAATGACATGAATGAGCCAGCTGTTTTCAAGGTCAACAGTTTGACTTTTCCCGATGAGGTCATCATCATTTCGAAGGTCAAGGAGCCAATCATGCAAAGCACACAATATTTACGGCCAGCAAATGGCACGAGCACCTATGACGGTCTCAAAGATTTAAAGCCCAACAAGCGTCCATTTTTAGTACCCCGAGCCACTTTCTCTGGCGGGCAACGATTTGCTGCGGTCTGGACAGGAGATAATCTCGCCGTTGGGAGCATCTCCGCTTAGCTAATATTCAATGCCAACGCCTGAGTCTTTCCGGGTTTTCTTTTGTGGGAACGGATATAGGTGGATTGCTGGGGTTCCTAGCGGTGAATTATTGGTGCGCTGGTTACAATTAGCCATCTTTCATCCTTTTTACCGATCCATTCTATGGGTAATAATGTAGATGGAGCCGCCGAAGCCGAAGCTGATATGGTAGCGGAGGCGGAACGATTGAATCGGCTGGATCAGGAACCATGGGCATTTGGCGAGGAATCTGAGGAAATGGCGAAAGAAGCTATAGAATTAGATATAAATTACTCCCCTACATCTACACTGCCTTTTATCAGCATACATTAGACGGTCTTCCACTCCTTCGTCATTGGCATTTGTCGATCAGTCAGATCCCAACACTCATAAGCGAGAAAATGAATTTATGTTTGGAGATCAACTTTTGATTTCACCCGTTTTAAAAGAAGGTGCAAATCAGTCTCCACTTATCTTCCCAAAGGCCAGTGGTTGGATTACTATACAGGTAGGGCTTATACTGGCGGCAGCGCTACAGCATTTCAGTGAAATTAAACCGAATTCCAATATTCGTGAAAGCTGGTTCAATCATCCACATTTCCCTGTCATGCAATATGTGGGACAAGAGCCAGTGAAAGAAATTACCTTGAATGCCTATGTTGGAGATGGGAAGAGTCAATGCTATTTGGACGAGGGTGAGGGTTACCGCTACGAAAAGAAGGGATTCCGGATCTGTCAATTGTAAGCGAACAGCGATCTGATGGAGCTTTTCGAGCTACAGCAAGTACAAAAGGCAAATACAAGTCAGATTGTAAGCGCTACAAATTGATGCTCTATGGTCTGGAGGGAGAGGTTGACAAGTGAGGTAGATGGTCAAGAATATCCTTCTGAACAGGAAAACGGCGCTTTGCTCATAGAAAATATCCCTTTACCTTCAAACGGCTATCGATTAGGACTGTACAGTAGTTTTGGGACTTATGTCAATGGGACTTTTCGCAATCCACATCGGGCTCAAAATGAAAATCCCATTATACAAAAGCCGCCTCCACCAAGAAATTGGTAGAGGCGGCTATATATATTTCTTAGAACCTTAAAGAAGCGAGATTTACTTGCGCTTCTTCTTGGCTTTCTGTGCTTCCTTTTGCGCTTGCCAAACGCTTCTGCTCGTTCATCGCCGCCTCTAGGCGTTCCTGGAATCCAGATTTCTTTTTCGGCTTCTTCTTGTTTTCTTCCAGTTCCGCCCGTACTTTATCTTGGTCAATGATGTAGTTTTTAGTTACTACTGTTTGTCCAATGTTGAACAAGTTACTGAAGAACAAGTAACAAGTTAGACCAGAAGCATACGTATTGAAAAATCCAAGGAACATGATCGGCATCAAATACTGCATATATTTCATAGCAGGATTAGCGGACATGTCCATATGCTTGGTGTTGTAATAGGTATAGATCAAGGTAGTACCTGCCCATAAAATGGTGAACAAACTAATATGTCCTCCCACAAATGGTATTTCAAAGGAAGATATGTCAGCACATCATAGGACGAAAGGTCAGTGGCCCACAAGAAACTAGCTTGCCTAAACTCAATGGATGCGGAAAGAAACGATACAGTGCAATCCAAATTGGCATTTGTAGCAACATCGGCATACAACCACCAAAGGATTCACCCAAACTCCGGTACATCTTCATCGTCTCCACCTGCTGTGCTGAGAATCCTTGACTTTTTCCTTCAATTTCTCATCTGTGGTTTTAGAGCACCCTCTTAGATTGAGAGTACAACATTTTATAGGTCAATGGATATAGGCAAAGCTTTACCATAAAGGTTAGTACCAATATGACCAAACCTTTACTACCTATGAAGGAAGATAAGAAGTTGAACAGGGGACGAACAATCCATCTATTTACCGTGCCGAAAATACTCCAACCAAAAGGCACGATGTCTTCCAATTCATTCCTACCGCCCGTAGTCGCTCAAATTCATTCGGCCCAACATAGAATTCCATTGAAAAATTCTCACTGCTAGAACGATTGTAAGGACCTTGAGGCTAGATACCAGCTTTTTTAGATCATCGTTTTCAGCATCCAAGACCTGGTCTCTAAAACAGCACTAGCAAAACTCTCCTTAGCAATTAGCGTACTGTTAAAAAATTGATTAGAGTGGCTATCCACTTAATTCGTTGCTCATCAAGTTCCTCAATATCATCAGATGTACAGGAACAATAGTCTACCCCCTCCTCGGCAGGTTTAAAGTATATCGTAGAATAGCGTCTTTCAAAATTATGATTGATCTCAATGCGATCTAGGTAATCATGCCAAATCAATTCAATTTCCTCGGCATTATTAGCTAGAACATTTTGTAAGCCTTCTAACTTAATATCGTATCCAATGCGATAACTATCATCTTGCAAGCTATATTTCTGCTCGAATATCGTCCGTCTCCAGCACTGCTCGAAGATAACCTCTTTACCTTGCTGTTGTACATCAAAAAACAAATCACCTGTCCTCACTCCTCCACTAGGAAGGTTTGCAATGGGTAGCAGGTATTCGAACTTGTTTTTCTCATCACTTAGCAGTTTGAGTTCCTCTTCACTTCCTGCTTATCCTCTGTGAGTACATTTTTTTCATACTCCTTGAGGATAACCTCTTTGATTCGTCCACCTTTATTTGTCAGCACCAAGGGTCATAAACTCATTCTCCACACTAACCAATTTCTCCTCACCGGAGCCAGCTGCAGAAAAAGGACCGAATACGCCTGACAGTTTTTCTGCCTTTAATGAATCCGGTAGTGTTGCAATTTCCTCTTGAATGCTAGGAGGAGCCGTTTCCTCTGGTTGAGCAATTTGTGCATCAGCTTGCTGCTGTGCTAGCTCAATTGAATCTTGGATCTGCTGCTGCCTCTCGAGCTCTTCTTGCGATGGCATGTTGAATTGTTGCCAAACGATCAGCAGCACAAAAATCAGTGCAAATCCAATCAGTGTATTCTTATCCATTCATTCATTTTTTTTGTAAAGAGCGGTGTCTTTTCTAGCGCTCTTCAAAAGCAGGGCAAAGGTACAATTTTGTTATCGCTAAAAACAACAATGATAGATGATTCTTACTGCACATTAGACCAAGAAGCCAATCCAGAAGTCTAAAATGGACCACTATGTTCTCGTATTAAAGAAAGATTTAAAGCTTAATAAGCCTGATTTATCTCCTAGGATTTTATCTTTCCAATCAAAACTGAACCTTGCTACATGAGAATTGAATCTGACCTAAAATTGGGCTTTAAAGATGTCATGATCCGCCCAAAGCGATCTACCCTGAAATCTCGATCAGAAGTATCACTGGAACGCACCTTCGAATTCCTCCATGGAAACCGCTGGAGTGGAATTCCAATCATGGCTGCCAATATGGATACTGTCGGCACTTTTGAGATGGCCAAGGCCTTAGCTGAACATCAATTGTTTACCACTGTTCATAAGCACTATGGATTAGAAGACTGGAAGCAGTTTATACAGGGTGTTTCAGCAGATACATTCAACCATATAGCAGTAAGCACTGGTACTGGCCAAACAGATGCTGACCGCTTGGGTGAATTACTTAGCACTATTCCACAAATTCGCTTCGTTTGCATAGATGTTGCCAATGGGTACTCTGAACACTTTGTTTCTTTCGTAAAACGTACTAGAGAACGATTTCCAGATAAAGTAATTATTGCCGGAAATGTAGTGACGGGAGAAATGGTAGAAGAATTGTTGCTAGCAGGAGCCGATATTGTCAAAGTAGGGATTGGACCTGGGTCTGTGTGTACGACCAGAGTAAAAACAGGTGTAGGTTATCCTCAGCTATCAGCTATCATAGAGTGCGCGGATGCTGCGCATGGACTCGGTGGGCAAATTATCGGGGATGGTGGTTGTAAAATACCTGGCGATATCGCCAAGGCATTTGGTGGAGGTGCTGACTTTGTCATGCTGGGAGGCATGCTAGCCGGGCATGATGAGAGTGGTGGAGAGCTGATCGAGCAGCATGGAAAAAAAATGAAATTATTCTACGGGATGAGTTCTAAGACTGCCATGACGAAGTATGCGGGTGGAGTAGCTGATTACCGGGCTTCTGAAGGGAAAACGGTAGAGATTCCTTATAAAGGAGCTGTCTTACATACTGTGAAAGATATTCTAGGTAGCTTGCGATCTACTTGCACTTATGTGGGGGCCAGTCGCCTGAAAGAACTCACCAAGCGCACCACCTTTATTCGTGTGCAAGAACAGCATAATGAGGTCTTTTCATAAAACAAGAATAGCCAGATCAAGTGAACCTGATCTGGCTATTACTACTATTTTCAATCTAGCATAATTGTATTAGATCACGGCTGTTCCTTCCGCCAGTTGTCCCACTTTGATTCGGCCTGGATATACTTTCAAGGCTTCCTCCAGGCAGTCCATTGCCGCGTGCAAATCCGTTGGATTCAGCACATAAGCAATTCTAACCTGATTAACCCCTAGTCCTGGCGTAGCATAGAAACCTTCGCCAGGAGATAGCATTACCGTTGCGCCTTTGTATTCAACTTTTCGAGCAACCATTGGCAAAAGTGATCCGCATTTTCGACAGGAAATTCTGCAAAACAGTAAAAGGCTCCACCTGGAAGGTAACTAATGACACCGTCCATCTTCTGTAATCTTTCAAATACCACATTCCTTCGCCGATCATATTCTTCCTTGACCTCATTCATATAACTATCGTCCATTTCTAAAGCTCCTTCAGCCAGGATCTGCCCTAGGCCAGGAGGGCTTAAACGAAGTTTAGCATATTTAACTACTGCCTCTATCAACTCTTCATTCCTTGTCACCATAGCACCAACTCTTGCTCCACAAGCACTATAACGTTTGGACACTGAGTCGATCACTACGACATTATTTTCGATCTCTTCCAATCGCAAAACGGAGAAGAAATCTTGCCCATCATAACAGAACTCTCTATACACCTCATCCACAAAGAGATAAAGGTCATATTTCTTAACTACCTGAGCCAATTCCTTAAGGGCCTTTTCCGGATAGAAGCAACCTGTCGGGTTATTGGGGTTGGTAATAAAGATGGCCTTAGTCTTAGGGGTGATCACAGCTTCGAAGGCTTTTGCATCTGGCAAGGAAAAGCCGTCTTCTAAGGCACAAGTAACCGGAACTACATTAATATCTGCGATATGGGCAAAGCCATTATAGTTAGCATAAAAGGGCTCAGGAACTACCATTTCATCTCCATGGTCCATACAAGCCATAACAAGAACTGAATCGCCTCAGAGGCACCGGTAGTAACAATGACTTGATCTGCAGTCACCTCGGCACCAAATCTGGCATAATACTCCACCAATTTCGCGCGATAACTGGCATTACCAGCTGCCGCACTATAAGCCAAAATTTTCAGGTCAGTCTCTTTTACTTTCGCCATGGCCGCTGCAGGTGTTTCAATATCAGGTTGTCCAATATTGAGATGATACACGTGCTTTCCTTCTGCCTTGACCCTATCGGCAATAGGAACCAGCTTTCGGAATGGAGATAATGGTACCTCCACTCCCCTTTTTGAAATCGATGGCATGATTAATGGTTTATTAAATAAAAAATTGCGCCAAAATAATCCTATTTACGGGGGAATGAAAGCTAAGTTGTCAATCAACCAGCCTTTTTTTGGTTAAATTCTGAGGGCTCAGATAAAGAAATGATATATTAAATACTGAAAATCAGTCTTTTATTTGTTGTTTATTTCTGTTTTCTTACTACCATTGAGTGATATCAATCGCATCGAAAGATTCAAAAGCCTGATCAGGAACCGATTGAAAGACGGCAATATCTGACAATTGAGGTTTGCCTCTGTCTCCACTCAATTGAAGGTCTCCATGAGCTTGGTAGCCCTTCCAGGGCATTGCGAATCGAGGTGCCTCGTCATCTGCTTTGGTATAAAAATCCCATTGGCAAACCAAATCTGTTCCTGGATCTACATATACCAAGTACTTGTTTTGGGGCGTCACACCTACCTCTTCAAAAGTCAAGGCCAAGACTTCTGCCATCTTACCTTCCAAGGTCGTATCTTGACCAACATAACTCAAGGTCACTCCCGAATCTTTCAACTTAAATGGCATAACCAGCCAATAGGAATCATTGATCCAAATGCGGCGGCCTCGATCTACATAAGTGGCAATACTATCTGCATTTTCATAGATCTGCTCTCCTTTTTTAACCTTTCCTGTCCCGTCTGCCAAATTGACGAGGTAGGTAGTGCTATCAAAAGGCGAGTCGATACGAACTCTTTTGCCCTGCTTATCCCATAAAAGGGTTCTACGACCAAAAAGTTCCAATGAAAGTATCGAGTGGTATCCCAACTCATTCTTCCTCCCATTGCCGCCATCACTTTATCAGCCCACTCTATGGCCTTTGCATCAGACTCCTCTTCATTAAAACCTTCTGCGGCAGGATTCTCAGAAATGGTTTGTGCTGTATTCTCGGCAACGGTTTCGCTTCCATTTTCACAAGCAGCGGTTAATACAATAAGTAAGGCAGTAAAAAAGAGGAATCTCATGTTATCTATTTTTCTATTTGGCCGAAAATAAGCAATTTTCTATTCAGCTCGGCAAAAGCCGGACTTCTTCTGTGCAAAGCCGATCAAAAACTTAGGTACATAGAAGATTAAAAAAGCCTCAACGACAATGCGTTGAGGCTCATTAGTAGCGTTGACTACTATATCTATTACATCAGTTTCCTATTTTGGAGCCTTACCTCCATCAAGGAATTCCTGGTATTCTCTCAAGGCTCTCCAATTTTCTTGGGCTGCCAATTCTGCTTGACGTGGCCAAGTCGTTGGATCTGCTAAACGGTACCGATCGCCAGCTTCAGTCAAGATTTCTTTCAGTCTTTCTACCGAAGTAGCACCTAATTCTGCTCGATTATTGATACCCGCCGCTTTCAGGATAGACTCAATTTTGGGTCCGATACCTTCAACGATCTGTAGATCTTCAGCCTTTCGGGAGAAGCCCAGGCGCTTCTGCGCAAGTTTCTCCACTTTAGAAGGCGTATTAGAATTGCCCTTGTCATCTCGACCAGTATCCAAGAATTTTTGGTATTCGATCAGTTCATCCCAATTTCCTTTCAATGCCAACTCAGCTTGTTTCGCCCAAGTTTTTGGATCGTGAATTCGGTAACGAGGACCTGCATCGGCCAATATTCCCTTTAAGGTATCATAACTCGCCTCTGATAGGTCTTTCCAGTTTTTAATACCTGCATCCTTCAATAAGCCTTCAATCTTAGGTCCTATGCCTTCAACGATTTGTAGCTCATGTGGCTTCAAAATAGTACTTAAACTGAATGGCTCTTGCGTTCCTTCTTTTAGTCCATCTGTTCCTCCAGAAGCCACTACCATAGATGATCCTCCATCCGCATCTCCAGAAGCACCAGCTTCCAGTTTGGCCAATAAAGTCATCTTATCTGCTTCGCACTTACCTAAGGAAACACGTAAACCGTCTTTGTCTTTGTCTGCTTCATCTAGCTTATATTTCAAGCCATTCATTTCAGCTTCAAGATCAGTATAGCGTTTCTTCCAACTGGCCAGTTCACTGCGTAAGTCTTCCACTTGTCTCTTGTACTCACTCCACAACCACCAGCCTAATAACAGACCAAGTAAGAAAGACAAAAGAGAGGCCAACAACCAGGCTAACCAGCACGGTAAGCCGAAGATTGTGCCATGTAATAATAATATATCGATTTGCATCTTATTAAAGGTTTTTAGTTGATTCAATTAGTTTTTGATGAGTCGAACTTCCGCACGTCTATTGTTGTGGCGACCTGCTTCAGTTTCATTGGTATCAACCGGTTGGTCTTTACCTTTCGAATCCGTAGTGATTTGGTTTCGATTGACTCCCTTGCTGACCAAGATGTCGCGGATTTCCTTAGCTCGTCGCAACCCTAAGGCTGTATTGGCTTCATCTCCACCCACATTGTCTGTATGGCCAGTAATGGCAACTCTTTCACCTGAAGTTTTAATTCGCTCAGCGAGTTGATCGAGGTAGTTATCTACTGATGCATCAGCTTCTTTGATGGTAGAGTTAAATGGGAATCGTATGATAACCCGGTCTTCCAGCTCCTCTACGGTTTCTGCTGCCTGGTCTCTGGAGTTTTCCATTCGAAATTTGCAGATTCAAAGTAGCCTTCTCTAACTCCTTCTCCTTCATCAACCAAACGGGCACGTAGCTTGATTCTCTCGGCAGGAATGTCAGGAGCAAGCAAGTCTCTAATCTGGGCTGCGCGAGCAAATCCCATATTATCGAAACCATCTGGCGCTGTTTCTCCTTCAAAGTAGATGCCAGTAATTTCAAGGATGTTGTTATCACCCAATTGCGCTAGCAGGTTTTGCTTGGTAGCCTCAAAACCGTTGTTGGTAAAAGCTTTGGCGTTGGACCATTGAAATCAATGGGATAGCGAGTTGCAACAGGAGTTGTATCAGCAGGTTGTTCCACGATAGTCGTGGCATCCCCCCATCCGTGCAACACGTTTTCAAACACGTTTCATAAGCGAAAAGCGTGTACAAGGCCCAAAGCACCAGCACAATTATGACCTTTATTGGTGCGGACATATGTCAACTTGTTTGTTAGTAAAAAATATTCTTTATATATCAATAAATGCATTATCATATTTGGTCATTCAACCAAAAATAACAATAAATCTTGGAGTCAGGGCAATCCGGGCGCCGTTTTACTTTTGTGTAAGGGAGATGAATGTTACCAACGACTAGAACTGGTTCATGAGAAGAATTAAGTAGATGTTGGTATTTACTATTTACATTTCTTAGACGGGCTATTTCCTTGATGGTCACAATTAGCTGTAGACTTTAATTAATGACCGGTTCAGCAATCACAAAACATTGTCTAAGAATAGAAATTCTTTATATTTGCGTACTGTTTACCAAAGTTTAGAATCGTCTTCTATTTGTTGTGAACTTCAAGTTTAGCAAATTTGTTATTCTAAACTGTTGGTGCAACCAAAATAATTAATTATAACTGGAAAATAAAAAAAATAGTTGATTCATGTTCGAAAGTCTTAGTGATCGCTTAGAAGGTGCGTTTAAGACCCTGAGGGGAGATAGCAAACTAACTGAAATCAACATTGCTCAATCGATTAAGGAAATTCGTAGGGCTTTGGTATCTGCTGACGTTAACTATAAGATTGCCAAGGAGTTTACGGATAAGATCAAAGATAAGGCGCTAGGCACAGATAATGTTCTCAAGGCGGTGAAGCCGGGTGAACTGATGGTGAAGATCGTGATGGATGAATTGGTATCCTTGATGGGAGGCCAAGCTGCGGGTATCAACATTAAGGGTGAGCCAGCGGTGATATTGATTGCCGGTCTACAAGGTTCGGGTAAAACTACTTTTTCTGGAAAGTTAGCTTTGCACCTGCGAACTAAACGAGCCAAAAAGCCTTTGCTGGTGGCTTGTGATGTTTATCGGCCTGCGGCCATTGATCAGATCACAGTACTCGGTGAACAGGTTGGTGTGCCTGTCTATAAAGAGATAGAAAACAAGAATCCAGTCGAGATCGCCCTTAAGTCAATCAAGTATGCACAAGACAACAATCACGATGTAGTCATCGTGGATACAGCTGGTCGATTGGCGATTGATGAAGCCATGATGGAGGAAATCTCTAATGTAAAGAATGCGATTCTTCCCAATGAGACACTTTTCGTAGTGGACTCCATGACTGGTCAAGATGCTGTTAATACCGCCAAAGCTTTCAATGAAGTGATCAACTACGATGGCGTAGTTTTGACCAAATTGGATGGTGACACCAGAGGTGGTGCGGCTCTATCTGTGAAATATACGGTAGGCAAGCCTATCAAATTCGTCAGTACGGGTGAGCAGATGGATACGTTGGATGTTTTCCACCCCGATCGGATGGCACAGCGTATCTTGGGCATGGGGGATATCGTTTCCTTTGTGGAGAAAGCGCAAGAGCAATTTGAT
Source organism: Asparagopsis taxiformis (assembly GCA_030407315.1). Taxonomy (NCBI): domain Eukaryota; phylum Rhodophyta; class Florideophyceae; order Bonnemaisoniales; family Bonnemaisoniaceae; genus Asparagopsis; species Asparagopsis taxiformis. The sequence continues at coordinate 7,128 of JALQPE010001394.1, read as the reverse complement.
GAAGAAGAGGCCAAGCGACTGGAGAAGAAGATTCGCAAGAATAAATTTGATTTCAATGATTTCTTGAGTCAGCTAGCCCAGATTCGTAAAATGGGAGACATCAAGAGTTTGATGAATATGATCCCAGGCATGTCTAAAATGACGAAAAACCTGGATATTGACAATAGTGCATTCAACAAAGTAGAGGCCATTATTCTATCCATGACACCGCAAGAACGCTCCAACCCGGAGTTACTAAATATTAGTCGTAAAAAGCGGATTGCAATGGGATGTGGTCAAACTATGGATGATATCAATCGATTTATCAAGCAGTTTGATCAGATGAGAAAGATGATGCATAAGTTAAGTAAATCTCCCGGTATGGCTGGGATGATGGGCGGCGGCGGTGGCCAAAGAAGAGGCCGAAGAAGATAATAAGCAGCATTAAACTGCTAAAAATATGTCAAAGCCTGCCAGGATACACTTTCTTGGCAGGCTTTCTTGTTACTTTTATAGACATGAAATTGTTTAACTATTCAGAAACAATCCATTCTACCATGCGCTTACCATTGTTCTTGCTTTTAGTTTGCTTACCTCTGGCAGTCTTCGCACAGCCTACCTTCTCTATGGACGGAAAGATTCCGACGGACCAAGACATCCTCAGTGGAACACTGCCCAATGGTATGAAGTATTTCATTAAACACAATGAGAAGCCGGAAGATCGAGCGGAGTTGAGGTTGGCAGTCAAAGCAGGTAGCCTCCAAGAAGATGAGGATCAGCAAGGTCTTGCGCATTTTGTGGAGCATATGGCTTTTAACGGAAGCAAGAATTTCAAAAAGAATGAACTGATTGATTACCTGGAATCTATCGGTACCCGCTTCGGGCCGATTTGAATGCCTATACCAGCTTCGAAGAAACCGTCTACATGATCCAGGCAAGGACGGATAGCTTGAACCTTCTTGAAAAGGGCTATTGATCATGGAAGATTGGGCTTATGGAATCAGCTTTGATCCTGAAGAAATTGATAAAGAACGTGCGTCGTTATTTCAGAGTGGAGAACAGGCCTTAGTGCTGATCAACGAATGCAACAGCAGTACTTCCCTATAGCTTACAAAGATTCAAGGTATGCAGAGCGTCTCCCGATTGGCAAACCGGAAATCATCCAAGAAGCAGATTATAACACAATAAAACGCTTTTATCAGGATTGGTATCGACCAGATTGATGGCTATTATCGCCATCGGAGATTTGATCTCAAGTGGATGGAAAAACAGATCAAGGAAAGGTTTTCGAAAGTACCCGCCAAGAAAAACCCTAGAATAGAGAAACTTATCAAATTCCCTCAGCACCTGGTACTAGCTATGCCATTTGCACTGACGAAGAAGCGACCTTTTCCAATATTCGAGTGATGTACCGGCATCCACACATTCCAGTGAAAACTGTAGCAGACTATAAGGAAAGCCTGGCTAGGAGTTTGTACAATCGCATGCTGAACGCTAGAATGATTGAAATCCAGCAACAGGCTGATCCTCCCTTTACCTTTGCCTATACTGGCTATGGTCGTGAAATGAGCAACTTAGACAACTATTATCTATACGCCTTTGTGAAGGAAGGAGGAATGGAAAAAGGGATTAAGGCTGTATTGCGTGCCACACGACAGGCTTATTTACATGGATTTCATGCCTCGGAGTTGGAACGACAAAAGCAAGAACTTCTTCGAGCAGCAGAAAAAGCAGCCAATGAACAAGACAAGTCTCCGTCCGCTGGCTTAGCTAGTGGCTTTGTATATCATTTTCTCAAGGGCAATCCCGCTCCGACTGCTAAACAACGGTTAGCCTTACTACAACAACTGCTCCCCTAATTAAAGTAGAGGAAATCAATCCGCTGCCCAAAGAGTGGATTCGACCCGATCAAAGGGTAGTAATCGTAACCGGCCCTGACAAAGCAGAAAATCCACTACCCAAGGAGGCGGAATTAGAGGCCGGTTAAATGAATTTGACCAAATGGAAGTGCCTCCGTATGAAGACAAAATAGTGGAAGGCCCCATGATTGAGAAGGACTTGAAGCCAATTAAGATAGTAGCTGAACGCGAGAACACCGACTTTGACTTCACAGAATGGAGATTGGAAAACGGGGTTAGGGTAATTCTGAAACCGACGGACTTCAAAAATGATGAGATTCTAATGACCTCCTGGAGCCCAGGAGGATATTCCAACTATAAGACAGAAGACCTCCCAAGTGCTACTAATGCTGTTCCAATTTTGGTGCAGAGTGGAATAGGCGCCTATGACTACGCTGCCTTGAACAAACAACTTACCGGAAAGAATGTAGGCGTAGGCCCCTATATCAGCGAGTTATTTGAAGGCCTTAGTGGCAATAGCTCGAAGCAGGATCTGGAAATGCTGTTTCAATTAACCTACTTATATGCTACTGCTCCACGAAAAGATCAACAAGCCTTTGCCAGCTTTGTCAATAGACAGAAATCGATCTTCGAAAACATCATGACTAACCCCTATAATTACTTCGGCCTCCAAAAGCAAAAGATTAAGTACAATGATCACCCTAGGAGACAAATCACAGACATGAAAAGTCTTGAAAAGATCGATTTGGATAGGATTCTCCGGATTTACAAAGATCGTTTCGCTGATGCCAGTGATTTCACCTTCTTCTTTGTCGGCTCCTTCACTTTGGATGAAATGAGGCCTTTTGTACAGAAGTATCTAGGCAACCTACCTAGCACCAAGCGTGTAGAAAGTTGGAAAAATGTAGGTGCGTCTCTCAGAAAGGGGCAGATTGACACCACATTTGTTAAAGGCAAAGCACCGAAAGCCTTGGTTGAATTGTTGTACCACAATGACTTTCAGTTCAATTCAAATAATAGATATGCCTTAGGATCTTTAGCTAGTTTACTACGCATCAAGTTGCGGGAAGCTATGAGAGAGGACCAGGGAGGAGTATATGGTGTAAGTGTACGTGCCTTCAGTAGTCAATACCCAAAGCCAGGATACAATATTAGAATCACCTTTAATGCAGCCCCTGAAGAAGTCGAAAAACTCATTGAGATTACGAAGCTGGAAATCGATAAAATTAAAGATGAGGGTGCGGCTGAGAAAGACATTACAAAAATCATTGAAACTCAAAAGCAAGGTCGGATTAAGAACCTCAAGGAGAACCGCTATTGGTTAGGGCAATTGAGTTATCGATATCAGAATAATATTCCCTTGGAAGGCATGAAATTGGAAGTTTTGGAGTCCTACACACAGAAGCTTAATAGTCAATTATTGAAGGCAGCGGCCAGAAAGTACCTGGACACCGAGAACTTCATGCAATTTCTACTCTTGCCCGAGCAAGAAAAACAATAAGTAGACAAGTAGGCAATTACATCCTGGAACTGATTTCGAGTTTTTGATCTAGATGACAGACCGAAAGGTCTACATCAATTCTTATATTGATTAAGCGCTTCCTTATAAACACTAAGGCAACGTTCTCTTGCCATTTTGTGATCAACCATTGGTTCCGGGTAAGCCGGTGTCCCGTATTCTGGCACCCACTTCCGGATGTAGGTTCGACCTTTATCAAATTTCTCCATTTGCGAAGTGGGGTTAAATACTCGAAAGTACGGAGCGGCATCCGTCCCACTTCCCGATGCCCATTGCCAGCCGCCATTGTTGCTAGCAAGATCGAAATCCAAAAGCTTGGCTGCGAAATAAGCCTCTCCCCAACGCCAATCAATCAATAAGTGCTTAGTCAGAAAACTAGCCGTAATCATTCGCACCCGATTGTGCATATGGCCTGTGGCATTCAATTCTCTCATCCCTGCATCTACTATCGGGTAGCCAGTCGTTCCATCGCACCATCGCTGAAACTCTTCCTCATTATTTCGCCAGGGAATACTTTCATATTTGGGTCTAAAGGCATTTTTCTCCACATGCGGAAAGTTAGACAAGATCATCGCATAGAAATCCCTCCAGATTAGCTCATTGAGATATACCTCACTCAGGCCAATGGAATTCCGCGCTTTTTCCCGAATACTAATCGTTCCAAATCTAAAGTGCAATCCAAGCTTAGAAGTTCCATCAATTCCAGGGAAATTCCGTTGCTCTTCGTACGCTTTAATTCTCTTTCTATTAACGGTTGGAGGGGGAAAACTAAGGTCCGTTGGTTCAAACCCCATCTCAGTCAGGCTGGGATAGTCTCCTCCTTTTGATAGGAAAAGAAATTGCTATAGTACTTTTTGTTGGGATAGGACTGCAAATAAAAGGAATTTGCTGTTGATTGAGAGGCTGGTTGCCCCAAGGCAGATCGGGAGGCCAACTTAGCCTTCCACTTCCTACTATAGGGTGTGAAAACGGTATAAGGTGCCCCGTCATCCTTGGTGACTTCTGTCTTTTCAAAAATGACATGATCTTTATAGGTGAAAACGGGATAGTTTGATTAGCAAGAATTTGGTTTATTTTCTGATCTCTTCAATCGCATAGGATTCGTAATCATGATTCGTATATACCGCTTGAACATCAAACTCCTCCAATAATCTTGGCCAAATATCTTTAGGCCTTCCATATCGGACCAGGAGATCGCTCTCTAAGCCTTTTAGTTCCTTCTTTAGCTTTCCGATGGTATCATGGATGAATGCACGCGAGCATCAGTACGATCTTCCAGCTTATCTAGAATGTTTTGATCGAAAATAAAGAGCGGTAGGACAGCTTGAGCACCTTTGAGGGCGTGATAGAGGCCAGCATTGTCTTTGCAATCTCAAGTCTCTTCTAACCAAAAAATTGAAATAGGTGCCATAAATTTCTGTTCTATCGTTATTCTTTGAAAAGGTCTGGGCGTTAGTCAGATGTCATCAGAGGAGTGAGCGGTTACTCAATCCTTCCTTCCCTAACCCCATTTAGACGCATTGTTTAAAATTTACTTTTTTCAGAAAGGCTAAAGCTGTTAACTTTGGCCTCGAACCTGGCAGATCAGCCAATTGAACTTATAAACTGAAGACTATGAAATTTTACGCTTTCTTGTTCCTTGTCGCTGGATTTTTCACGCTACAATCCTGTGGAGGGGATCAAAATGGTAGTATTGCTCAACTGGAAGCCAAAGTAGAAGAAAATCCTACACCAGAGGATGCCGATGCTCTGATCAACATGTATAGAGAATACATCAATACCAATCCGGATGATGTAGAGCAAAATTTCGTTACCTGTATCGAGCAGCAGGTTAATGTTCCGACTCAACAGGTTTAATGATGCTTCAAATTTACTGAAGGAAGCGATCCGAGATTATCATGGATCAAGTCAGACCGCCAATAATACTTATTTTATGGCAACGATACAGGAAGAAAAGCTTAATAATCCTGTACTGGCCACCAGCATCTACCAAGCCCTGTCTAAGGCATTCCCGTCCTTTGAAAAGGCAGCAGAGGTAAATGCCAAATTAAAGCCAGATCTTCCTGCTATTACTACACGGATAGATACTTTAGCCAAAGGTATTTTTGATCTAAATTCTGGAAGAGTCAATCGAAGAACCGCAACGAATTTTATCGAAAGCTGTGATCTGTACAGTCTCATTCTTCCGGCCGATGCGGCTAGTCCAGAATTACTACATAAAGCTGGAGAGGCGGCAAGAGCTACTCGAGCATTCAACTCTGCGCTCGAGATTTATGATCGTTTATATCAACGCTATCCTCAATTCGAAAAAGCGCCACAAGCGCTTTTCCTATGGCCTTTACCTTAGATAATGATTTGCAAAGGCATGAGGAAGCCAAAGAGCTATATGAAACTTTTCTAGCAAGTACCCTGATGATGATTTTGCTGATGATACACAGTTTCTCTTGCAGAATCTAGGTAAAACAGATGAAGAAATCATTCAATCTTTCGAAGACAAAAGCGAGGCGCAATAGTCGCAAAACGGGAACATCCGAAGTTTCTCCAGGTATACCCTAGGACAGCTTCGGATGTTCATGTTCAACCTTAATGATTTGAATGATCTACTATTTCAAAAATAGGTTGAATTCTACTCTCCTATTTTGATCACGTCCAGCCTTATAACGGTTGTCCGAAATCGGTTGGTCTCACCGTAGCCTGTAAAAACAGTCTACTGGCATCAATACCCTTACTAACCAAGTATTCATAGCAGGCTTTGGCACGCTGTTCAGACAGACGCTGATTCGTTTTAGAGCTGCCGATACTATCGGTATGACCATTAATTGCACACTGATAATCTTGGTATCGACCCAAAATTTCCACAATTTGATCCAGGATTGCTGTAGAATTTGACTTCAACTCTGCATTTCCGTCTGGAACTGGACTGCCTGCACAGCCAGATCTAAAGTCTCCTTGTCTTCCTTCGTAATCTCTGGGCAACCATTATTACTAGCTGGTCCAGCCGAGTCAGGGCATTTATCTTCCGAATCAATCACTCCATCAGCATCGGCATCAGGACAGCCATTAGTCGCAGCAGGTCCTGCTGCGTTCGGACAATTATCTTTTGCATCAGCAATACCATCACCATCCGTATCTGGGCAACCATTAGTAGCTGCGGTTCCAGGACATTCGGACATTCATCTATATCATCTACTACGCCATCGCCATCAGCATCCTTGATCGGACATCCGCCATTCTCGGCAGTTCCAGCTTCTGTCGGACAATCATCATCCTGGTCAATCACACCATCCGAATCTGTATCTGGGCAGCCGGCCAATGCCACTAAGCCTGCCGTAGTGGGACATTTGTCATCGCCATCAGTAACACCATCGCCATCAGAATCTGGGCAGCCATTCAAACCTACCACACCAGCGACAGTAGGGCAAAGGTCTTGAGAATCTGGCACGCCATCATCGTCCGAATCAATAACTACTGGTGGAGCTGGTTCTCCATTCCAATATATGAAATGCATTCCGGCTCCAAGTTGCAAATGGTCTCTCGCATCTTGAAAACTCACTCGATACTCACCTCTGGTTGAGATGTAGGCATGTTTTCCAATGCGGAAATTAAGGCCAATCCTAATGGCGCTTCCAATCCCACCTCTTTAAAGTCCTCTACATTTAAGCCGATTCCTGCAAGCAAATAGGGATACAGAAAGGCTGTTCTCGGAAGAATTTTAATTGTAAGGTGGCATCTAAACCAAGCATGGCTGCTTTATTGGTTCGCCCCACTTGT
>JALQPE010001393.1:0-13709 GCA_030407315.1 Asparagopsis taxiformis | reverse complement strand
TGAAAATGCGTTGCGGAGAAACGGGATCCGGTTTGCCGATGCGTTCGGCATGTCGAAGCACGACTTCATCGTAAAGGTCACAATCGGCGTGACCCGGCCGGATCTTGTCGACCGGGACGCCGTTGCGGCGGTACTGCCGTACGGAGCGCGCGAGGTCACGGTCGAGGAGGGCGGTCTTGATATTCCGCTCGAAAACGTCGACGGCAACACGGTGATGGCCAATGCGGTGCTGACGGTATTTCTCGATGTTCCGGATCTACAGGGAGATGCGCGATGACCGGCGAATTGAAGCGCGTGGCCCTGGAGATGGGCTCCGGCGTCGCCCTGCACAGCGGCGATTACACCAAGGCAGCGGTGCGTGCGGTCGAAGACGCAGTGCGCAATTCCTCACTGACCATGTTCCGCAGCCTCGGCATTGATCCGCAGACCATGCATATCGACCTGCATCTGGCCGCTCAGCAGCCGGAGAGCATTGATCTGGATACAGTATGCAAGGTGCTGCCTTTCGGGACAGTGACGCCGAAAGTGATCAAAGGCGGGCTGGACGTGATCGACGTAACGACCGGCAAACCCTGCGTGGTCGTCAATGCAGGTGTGATCGTGCGGGTAGCGGTTTAGGCAGGTTTCTCTGCGCTGATGCGCACGCCACCGAGTGTTCGTTCCTTCACCAGGTCCACCAGCCGCCGGTAGCTGTGATAGAACTTGTCATCGCCGGAGGGACTGCCGGTCCTCCGGGCTTCTTCACGCAGTTCGGTGTACATGGCGAGCCGCTTTGCCAGGATATCGGCCCACGCGGCGGTCTGATCTTCGGCGGCGATGCCGACAAAGCCGGCATCGGAAAGGAGGGTCTTGTAGCCCGAAATCGTTTGCAGCGTCTGTGCGGCGATCCCCTGCCACATCTCCTCGGCATCGGCGTCTTGCAGCGGCCGGTGAATGATCCAGTCGGAATAGGCGAACCGGCCGCCTGATTTGAGAATGCGAAAGGCCTGGCCGATGGCCTTTGACTTGTCCGGAACGTGCAGGAACGCCTCCTGGCTGACCACGGCATCGAAGCTTTCGGAAGGTAGGGAACAATTGAGCACATCTCCCTGAAGCACCCGCACCTGGGCTTCAAGACCGACGAGGCGCGTCAGTTGGTTCGCGCCCTCCGTTCGGTTGGCCGTCAATTCGATGCCAGTTACGTCCACTCCGTAGCGAGCCGCCCAGTACCGGGCGGGGCCGGCCAGACCGGCGCAGAAATCGGCTATTTTCTTGCCAGCACCCATTCGCGCAGCACTGGCCAATGCCTCATTGGCATCGAGACCGCCATAGTGATCCTGGTCGTGAGGGTAGAGCTCTTCCGGACGCACATTGTTCAGGTGGCCACGGTCTGATTTCAATTTCGCCAGAATGTGGTCGGCCGAAATCGGGTGACGCCGATAGAAATCGACCACATGTTCTTCCCTGTGCTGCATGGTTTCTCCGATTGGCAAATTGTTTGGCCACCCTCGGTCTCATGCAGTTCCAAGTCAATCTGTCAGATGTGCCTGTGGCACGCTCCCGAGGTCCGGTTGATCCCTGCGCGATCAATCATTACCTAAGGCCGAGAATGATTCTTGGAGACGGCGCATGTCGGGCAGAGTGACACGGTTTCTGGGCGATACGCCGGGGCGCACACTGGTCAAGCTGGTGGTGATCTCGTTCATCGTTGGCGCCGTGATGAGCGCCTTCAACTGGTATCCGATGGACATCGTCTATGCGGTGCGCGATTTTGCCGTGAACGTCTGGGAAAAGGGATTTGCCGCGCTCGGCCGCTTCGGCGATTACCTGCTGCTGGGGGCCATCGTCGTCGTACCGGTGTTCCTGGTCTTGCGCGTGCTGAGCTATCGACGCTAAATAGCCGGACAACTGTGTCGACGGTTCGTTTCAACCGGCCACATCGTCCATCCCGCGATCGCGGAACAGGCCCAGCTTCATGTCGAACGCCCATCCTGCCGAATCCGAATCGGCGGCTTCAACCAGCCCGCGATCCTTTTCGGTGACCCACCGCCTGGTCCTGTCGATCGCCGTTCCCATGACGCTTGCCTATCTGACCACGCCGCTGCTCGGCCTGGTGGACATGGCGGTGGTCGGCCGGCTTGGTGACCCGGCGCTGATAGGCGGACTGGCCGTCGGTGCCATCCTCTTCGATCTCATCTTTGCAACGTTCAACTTCCTGCGCTCGGCAACGACTGGGCTGGTTTCCCAGGCCTTTGGCCGCGGCGATGAGACCGAACAGCAGGCCGTCTACTGGCGCTCGCTGCTCATCGGTCTCGCCAGCGGCGCAATTCTGCTGCTGTTATCGCCAGCGATCCTGGCCGTCGGTATCTGGGCCATGGCGCCTGGCCCGGCAGTGAGCGAGGCGACGCAACTCTATTTCTCGATCCGCATCGTATCGGCACCGGCCGGATTGGCCAACTATGCCGTTCTCGGCTTCGTGCTCGGACGCGGCGAGGGGATGACCGCTCTGCTGCTGCAAAGTCTGATCAACGGAACCAACATCGTTCTGTCGGTGCTCTTCGGCCTCTATCTGGGATGGGGCATCGTCGGCGTCGCCTGGGCAACGGTAATCGGCGAAACCGTCGGGCTGATTGCCGGTGTTGCCTATGTCAGGCTCACCACTCAGGCTACGCAGGCGCCCGATTGGCGGCGCATCTTCCCAGGCAATCGCTTGGTCAGCTGATGTCGCTGAACCGCGATATCATGATCCGGTCCTTCGCGCTGATCGCGACCTTTGCGTTGTTTGTTCGCCAGGGCGGGCAGTTCGGCCCGGTGACGCTGGCCGCCAACGCCGTTCTGATGAATTTCTTCCTTGTCGCCGGCTATTACCTGGATGGCTTTGCCGCTGCCGCCGAGCAACTGGCGGGCCGGGCCATTGGTGCACGATACAGGCCGGCCTTCGACCGCGCCGTCCGTCTCACGGTTCTCTGGGGCTTTTTCCTGGCCGTCATGACGACCCTTTTCTTCCTGGTGTTGGGACCCTTCGTCATTGATTTCCTGACAACCTCGCAGGAGGTGCGCGACGCGGCACGTATTTACATGATTTGGGCCGCGCTGACGGCCTTGGCTGGCGTTTTTGGCGTTCCAGATGGACGGCGTCTATATCGGCGCCACCTGGTCCCGGGATATGCGCAACATGATGTTGCTTTCGCTAGCGCTGTTCATCGTTTTGGCATGGGTCCTGGTGCCGTTTGTCGGCAATCATGGCCTCTGGATCGCGCTGTTGGCCTTTCTGGGGATGCGGGGCATCACGCTCTATGGCCTCCTTGGGCGGCGGGCTGCCTCCGTCTTTCAATCGGGAACCGCTGGCTGACTCTCCTGCTACGGAAGCGACTTCGCAGCCCATTCATCGACGGCGCTGTCCCTGAGATCGGCGATCGAAGCAATATTTTCTTGCGCGACAAGACCAGACAATTCATCCAGCATGCGGCTGATCAGCCCAGGCCCTTCATAGATGAAGCCCGTGTAGAGCTGCACCAGATCTGCGCCGGCGCGGATCTTTTCCAGCGTTGTCCGACCGCCGTCGACACCACCCAGTCCAATCAGCGCGTGCTCGGGACCGAGCCGCTGCCGCATCCGGGCGAGAACCACCGTTGAACGCTCAAACAGCGGCGCGCCGGAGAGGCCGCCGGCTTCGCCGGCGTGGCGGCTCGCCAGGCCCTGGCGCGCAAGCGTTGTGTTGGAAACGATGGTGCCGTCGAGCGGGTGCAGTCGTATTTCCTCGGCGAGCTCGTCCATCTCCTCCTCGCCGAGGTCGGGCGCGATCTTGAGAAAGAGGGCGCGGCGCGGCTTGCCGTCCGCAATTTTCCGTTCCCGCGCTTCGCACACGGCTTCCATCAGTGCGGCCAGGTTGTCGCGGGCGTGCAGATCCCGCAAGCCCGGCGTATTCGGCGAGGAGATGTTGACGGTGAAATAGTCGGCGACGTCATAGAAGACGTCGATACCCAGAGCGAAATCGGCGACTCGGTCGTCCGAATCCTTGTTGGCGCCGACATTAACGCCGATATGCCGGCCGGCTGTGCGGCGGCAATGCTGCAGACGCTTCAGAACCGCATCATGGCCTTCGTTATTGAATCCCAGGCGGTTGATGACCGCACGATCTTCCGGAAGACGAAAAATCCTCGGACGCGGATTGCCTTGTTGTGGTCGTGGGGTAACGGAGCCGATCTCGGCGAAAGCAAACCCAAGCCGAAGCAGCGCGTCGGGAACCTCGGCATTCTTGTCATAGCCGGCCGCAATGCCGAGCGGGTTGTCGAAACGCATGCCGGCGGCTTCGACAACCAGTTTCGGGTTGGCCTTGGCGGAACAGGAAGGAACCAGGCCGGACCGCAGAGCGCGGATCGACAGCCCATGGGCAAGTTCGGGATCGAGTGTGAACAGGGCGCGGCGTCCGACCCGTTCGAACAGCCCCGCCATCAGCCGAGATCCGGCATCACATGAACATCGTCCGGGCCCAGCGGCATGGGCTGGACCCAATGAACCCGATCCAGTGGCAGATCGCCGTAGAGATGCGGAAAGAGATCTCCACCTCGCGACGGTTCATATTTGAGTGTATCGCCGAACTGTTCATCATCGACGGCGACCAAAAGCAGGTCTCGCTGGCCGGAAAAATGCAATGCGGCCGTTTGAGCCACCTGGTCGGCGGTCGAAAAGTGGATGTAACCATCCTCCAGGTCGATTGCGGCGCCGGTAAAGGTCCCCTCAGCTTCGGCCTTTGCCCAGAGGTCCCTGGGAACGATTTGTAGATGATGCTCATACTTCGGATCTTCGGCTCTTGGCGCCGTACTTCGCATTTTCGGCGCGATTTTGTGATACCTATACGTAGATGTTGCGGAAATCACGGGGGTAAAGCCGATATGAACCGCTTTGTTTCAGGAACTTTGCTGATCCTCGGGCTTGTCACCATGGCATGCCGGCGGCGTGGGCCAATGAGGGTCGCTTCACCATGGAGCGCGCCGAAGCGGCTTCGTGCGTCTGATACGCAGACCGGCGAAATGTCTCTGTGTCGGATGCAGGAAGAACAAATCGTGTGTCGACTGGCAGCCGATGAGCGGCGTGTGTTCGAGGATGAGATCACGCTTCTCGAGGAACGCATCGACAAATTGGAAGAGGCGCTGGCGACCGAGGGACGCACACTCGACAATGGGTTGCCGACGGAGGACGAGATCGACCGGACCATGGGCATCATGGAGAACATGATGCGGCGGTTTCTCGGTGTCATCGAAGAATTCGAAGGCAGGAATTCGGACGGCCAGGCTGGTTGACAACAGCTCGCCAAAACACAATATCCAAACCGATTTGCCGCTGATTGAAACCAGCGCTATTATTCAACCGAATCCGGGGCGACGTGATTCGAACGCTAGAAACAAGTGGCCGGGCTGTGGGCCGCATAAGCGTTACTTTCAGAAGGACGCCGCCCATGGCCAGCTATTTTCTCGACGATCTTCCAAACAGGAATGGAATCCGCAAGGTTCGTTCGGCATTTTGCCCGGATCTGCCCGATTTCTACGGTAGAATCTATCTCGGCGAATATGATCGTCTTGAATCGGCGCTGAAAAAGGCCGAGACGTTCGGATTCCGTACCGAACGATGTACCGGCTGCAGCACTTCCGATTCGGCGAGAAACCTTCGTAGCCCGGTTAAGTTGGTCTCCTGAGGTCATTGACGGTTTCCAGTGTCTGGTCGAGCTTATGGTCAAAGGCCGGCCGAACCGGTAATACTGAGTCGAAACCGGTAGCTCATGGTGACGGCGCAGAAAGGAACTGCCTTTCGCCCTTCCCACGCTCCAGCTTCTGCGGGCGGTCCCGGGACCACGGCCGGTCGAACCGAGCGGGTTCAGGGTGGGAGGAAGTGCATCTGGGTCCGTGACCTCTGGGAGGGGGGCGAGGATTTGACCAAGACCATAGTGATCGCGGACGATCATCCATTATTCAGGGGAGCCCTTCGGCAGGCATTGACGGGCCTTGAGGAAGGATTGGAGATTGTCGAAGCAGGCGATTTCCAGGCGGCGCGACAGGCGGCAGCTGACCATCCGGAAGCCGATTTGATGTTGCTCGATCTGACGATGCCGGGAGTGAGCGGCCTGTCTGGCCTGATAGCGCTACGGGCCGAGTATGTTGGACTGCCGGTGGTCATCGTCTCCGCGTCGGATGATCCGGCGACAATTCGCAGGGCGCTGGATCTCGGCGCATCCGGATTCATCTCCAAATCGGCAAGCATTGATGAAATCCGCGAGGGGATTCGCGCCGTTCTCGGTGGCGATGTGTGGACGCCGAGCGATTTCGACCTTGGCGCTGAACAGGATCCGGAGATTGCCGATTTGATCGGTCGGTTGCAGACGCTGACCCCGCAGCAAAGCCGTGTCCTTGGGATGCTGGCAGAGGGGCTGCTGAACAAACAGATCGCCTTTGAGCTCGGCGTTTCGGAAGCCACCATCAAGGCGCACGTTTCAGCGGTCCTGCAGAAGCTGGCCGTGGACAGTCGCACGCAGGCCGTCATCCAGCTCTCCAAGATCGGCGCCGACCTGCTCGACCGGGACCAGGAACAGTCAGCCTAAGGAAAGCAATTCCGTCTATTCTGCAGCTGATTTGCGCGCCGCAGCGATCTGATTGAGATAGGCGCGCAGGGCAGCCGGTTTCAACGGTTTGTTGAACACCGAAATTGACATGGCTTCAGCGCTGTTGCGCACGTCATGCGTTCGATCGGCTGTTGCCAGAATTGCCGGAACATCCGAACCCCATCGGTCACGCACCAGGGCGATCGCCTCGAGGCCATCGCCGTCACCCAGATGGTAGTCTGCGATAACGGCATCCGGTGGAAGGTGTTGCCCGTTCAGATACTGGCCAACTTCAGAGAGGGATTCACATGTCTCTACGGTGCAGTTCCAACCGCCCAGGAGCTGCGTCAGTCCGTCGAGGATCTGCGGTTCATTGTCGATGCACAAAACGGTCAAACCGTCGAGAATGAACGTGGCCTGCGCCACTTTTGGCCTGAGTTTCCCGGTTGGCATGCGTGGAATTTCTGTCTCGATCGGTATTTCCACCCGAAAACTGGTTCCGCCACCCGGCTCTGAGGACAGGTGAACCGGGTGATCGAGCACCCGGGCGATTCGGTCAACGATCGACAGGCCGAGACCCAGGCCGGCGGCAGTTTTCGCGCCTTCATCCAGGCGGGTGAATTCTTTGAAGACCGTCTGCTGACTATCGGTTGGGATGCCAATACCGGTATCGATGACTTGCAGGAACACCTTTTTGCCGGCCCGCCTGACACCCACCAGGACACGGCCGTCCTGAGTGTATTTGATTGCGTTTGAGACCAGGTTTTGGATCAGTCGCCGCAGCAGATTCGGATCAGAACGCACCATCACCGAAGTCGGCATGACCTTCAGTTGCAGATTGTTTTCTGCTGCCAGTGGCTGGAAATCGGTATCGATCCGACGCAGCACGTCATTAAGCGGGAAACTGTTGATCTGCGGCGTCATCGCACCTGTGTCGAGGCGAGAGATGTCGAGCACCGCACCGAGGATGGATTCGACCGACTCCAACGATGAGTCGATGTTGCGCACCAGTTCCTGATTGTCCGATTCTCCGAGCCGCTCGACCAACGCAGACGAATAGAGGCGGGCGGCATTGAGCGGTTGCAGGATGTCGTGTCCGGCTCCGGCCAGGAAGCGTGTCTTGCCGAGGTTGGCTTCCTCTGCAGTGGCTCGGGCCTGCGCCAGTTCCTCGTTGACGCGAACCAGTTCCGCGGTTCGGGTGGCAACTCGTTGCTCAAGCGTTTCGTTAGCCTGGCGCAACGCCTTGGCTGAGGCGACGCGCTCTGTAATGTCCGCGTAAGTCGTGACCACGCCATTGTCCGGCATCGTGTTGGAGCGAATTTCGATGATGCGTTGCGATTGCGCCAAAGTCAGAGTCCACGACATGTCCATCGTCAGAAAATTGTCGATGGTCCTGCGAACCTGACCGGTTTTGATGTCACCACGTTCGGCCAGAATGGTGACGATATCCTCCAGCGGTATGCCTACCTGACCAACAGATTCCGGCAGATCGAGCAGCGAGCGGAAGCGGCGGTTCCAGACGCTCAGACGGTTGGAGCTGTCGAACACAGTAATGCCTTGGTCCATCTGACCCAGCGCCGACTGCAGCAAATCACGATTGTATTGCAGCGCCTCGGACGCTTCGTCGAGCAGCCTCGCGGTATCGGAGGAGTGGTCGTCGTCCTTCTGGAATAGCAGTGACAGAACCAGCCGGGCGGAGGCCGATCCGATGGCGCTGCCGAGCAGCTGCTCCGCATAACGCACCAATTCCATATCGGCCGGGGCGGTGGGCTCCAGCCAGCGGCCGTGGGTCAACTCGAAAGTGTGGAACGAGCGCTCGGTGCGCTGAGCCCCGACATATTTGGTAATTGCCTGCTTGAGTTGCTTGACGGTGATGTCGGTCTGCATGTCATTGCGGGCCGGGCGCGCCATGGCCCGCTGCGAAATGAAGACGCCGGCCTGCAAGCGTTCCAGCGAGCGAGCTGGTCGGCTGAGTGAGCCGAAGACGAATAGAGCGAGGTTCGCGGCAAGGCTTAGAATGACCCCGTTGACCAGAGGATCGAGATTGGCTCCGGAGAAGGCTTGTGTGCCGGGGACGACGAAATCAAGCACGGCGGCGGCAGCGGCTGAATTGTCAGGGCCCCCAAGGCTCGGCAACAGCAGCAGATAGACCCAGACCAGCATGCCGGCCGTCAGGCCAGCAATGGCGCCGCGTGCATTGGCACGTTTCCAGATCAATCCTCCGAACATGGCTGGCGCGAACTGGGCGATCGCGGCGAACGACAAAAGGCCAATCGAAGCGAGGCCTGCATTGACGGTCGCCGCCCGATAATAGGCATAACCGAGCAGCAGGATACAGAAGATGGCGGTACGACGGATCTTCAGAATGGCGCCGGTAAAGTCACTCCAATCACCGTCGCGCTGCAGCAGGTTGCGACGCACAAGGAACGGAATGACCAGATCGTTGGATATCATGATGGCGACGGCGACCGAGGCGACGATGACCATGGCGGTCGCTGCCGAAAAACCGCCGATGAATGTGGCCAGCGACAGCCAGGAGACATCCTGCGACAACGGCAATAACAGCACGAACTGGTCGCCGATCCCGTGCCACCGTAAGTCAACAGCCCGGCAATGGCGATCGGAATGACGAAAATGTTGATGGCAATCAGGTAAAGGGGAAACAGGTAACGGGCGGTGCGCAGCTCGCTTTCCGTGCGGTTTTCCACCACTGTGACGTGGAACTGTCGCGGCAGGAAGATGATTGCCAGTGCTGACAGCATGGTCAGCACGATCCACCGTGCGGGCGCAGTCTCATAGGCAAGCGATGCCATTACCCGTTCGCTCTCTCGGGCCTTTTCCATCAGGTCGGCCGGTCCCGAAAACAGGAAAAACGTGACGAAAAGGCCGACGGCTGTGAAGGCGAACAGTTTGACCACTGATTCCGTTGCGATTGCGAGAATCAACCCGTTCTGGTGTTCCGTCGCATCGGCGTGGCGGGTGCCGAAGATCACCGCGAAGCCGGCCAGAAGCAGTGCCACCACCAGAGAGATGTCGGTCAGGAAAAACGGGCCCTGCTGGGCAAGCGTCGCGTCTGACATGATGATTTCAACGGACGAGGACACTGCCTTCAGCTGCAGGGCGATGTACGGGATTGTCCCGATCACGGCAATAAGAGCGACGATGCCTGCGACGGTTGGGTTCTTGCCGTAACGCGCAGCCATGAAGTCGGCGATCGACGTAAGTTTTTCCGCCTTGGCCAGATTGACGATCCGGCGGATCACCGGCATTCCGACAGTAAACATCAAAATCGGGCCGATATAGATCGCCAGGAATTCATACCCGCGCTCCGCGGCCAGCCCAACGCCGCCAAAGTAGGTCCAGGACGTGCAATAAACGGCCAGGCTTAGCGCGTAGATCAGCGGCCGGCCGCGCCCCTCATTGCGCTTGGGCGCGGTCTTGCGATCGCCATAGCTGGCAATGGCGAACAGCAGCACAAGGTAAAGCAGGGCCGAACTGACGATGGCCCATCCAGGCAGCAAGAGAGAATCTCCTTCTTTTCAGTCGTTTGCGCAGCATAGACGCAAATCTCACGCGGGCAAATCAGACGAAAGACGTGTTGTATTGACTTGTGGGTAGTAGACGCCGACAGTTGATCAGGTGGGCTTGGAATTCGACAGGGTATTCAAAGAGGGGAAAACAAATGTTCAATGAGTTCAAGGAGTTCGTTGCCAAGGGCAACGTTATGGACCTAGCTGTCGGGGTGATCATCGGCGGGGCCTTTGGGCTGATCGTCAAATCACTGACGGACGACGTTATCATGCCGATTGTCGGCGCGATTTTCGGCGGCTTCGACTTTTCAGATTACTTTGTCCCGCTCAGCAGCGCGGTGACGGCGACGACGCTGGACGCCGCGCGCGAACAGGGTGCGGTCTTTGCCTACGGCAACTTCATCACCGTGGTGATCAACTTTCTGATCCTGGCTTGGATCATTTTTCTGATGGTCAAGGCAGTCAACAACATGCGCCGCAAGGAAGAAGCAAAGCCGGCAGCCCCGGCCGCGCCCCCGGCGGATGTTCAGCTGCTGACGAAATCCGTGATCTGCTGAAGAAGTGACCCAAGGGGCGGTGCCGTTGGCTTTCGCTGCGGCCCGTCCATCAATGGAGCCGATGGGATCATCACGCATTGTGATGTGATTTTTGTGCTGCTGCGCGCTAACGCGGTTGGAGCAACAACCGTGTTTGGGAAGAACTGATGTCTTTCATCGATCAGATCAGTCCGTTGGCGCGCGGAGCACCGGAGAGCGGCATCGTTGCCGTGGTCAACCATGGCAGGCAGGTCGAAAACCTGATCCCATTATGGGTGGGCGAAGGCGACCTGCCGACGCCCGAGTTCATTGCCCGACCGACCATTCGCTCGCTTGAAGCGGGCGAGACCTTCTATACGTGGCAGCGCGGTATCCCTCCATTGCGACAGGCGCTCGCCGACTATTTCGTCAGGCACTTCGGCGGACGCCATGATCCGGAGAATTTCTACGTCACCGGCTCCGGAATGCAGGCCATCAAACTGGCGGTCGAGGCATTGTGTCCGCCGGGCAGCGACATCGTTTATGCATCGCCATCCTGGCCGAACATATCGGCGGCGGCTGAAATCTCCGGCTTGCACGCCGTACCGGTCAACATGCAGTTTACGGATACCGGATGGTCATTGGATCTGCAGCGCTTTGCGGACGCGATCACCCCTCGGACGCGTGCGCTGTTCATCAATACGCCGTCCAATCCGACCGGCTGGGTGGCCAGCGAGGCGGACTTGCGGACGATTCTCGACCTGGCCCGTCGTCACGGTATCTGGATCATCGCCGACGAGATCTACAGCCGTTTCTACTATTCCGGCCACCGAGCCCCATCCTTTCTCGACATCATGGACGACGACGACCGCATCCTCTTCGTCAACACTTTCTCCAAGAACTGGTCAATGACCGGTTGGCGCGTCGGCTGGGTCCGGGCTCCCGCGGAACTTGGCCAGGTGTTTGAGAATCTGATTCAGTATTCGACCTCCGGGGTGGCGCATTTCATGCAGCAGGGAGCGGTCGCCGCATTGAATGAGGGCGACCCCTATGTCGAGCAGCAAAAACAGCGGGCGTCCGATGCGCGTCAGGCGCTTTGCCAAACTTTGCTGGCAACCGGTCGGGTGCGCCTGGTGCCACCGGACGGTTCGTTCTACGCCTTTTTCGCGATCGACGGGATGGACGATACACAGTCAGCAGCGTTGCGTCTGGTCGACGAAACCGGCGTGGGCCTGGCCCCCGGTTCCGGCTTTGGTCCGGGTGGTGAATCTTTTTTTCGCGCCTGCTTCCTTCGGCGCCTCGATCAGGTGGAAGATGCCGCTGCAAGGCTGGCCGATTTTATCGGAGATATCCCCTGAAGCCGCAATTCGCTTTCCTGCTGCTGCGACGGCGACCGAGCATCCTGTCTGGCTCAGTTTTCATCGCTCGCCAGGTCGCGCACATTACGCCGCATTGTGCGCATGACACGCAGCGTAATCTCCAGGTCCGCGGGGTCGACGCCTTGTAGCAGTCGACGTTCCCGCTCCAACGCAATCTCCAGGATCCTGTCGTGGGTTTCATAACCCAAATCGCTGAGCCACCAGATCCGACGCCTTGCGTCTCGTGACGGCTCTTCGAAGGAAACCATTTTCTTGTCGGACAGGCTTTTCAGGCCGCGGCTGGTGGCAGATTTGTCCAGCGCGACGACTTCGCAGATGCGCGCAGCGGGAATTCTGGGTTCGATTGCCAACATTGCGACGATGCGCCACTCCACGATGCCGATGCCGAATTCATCCAGATAACGCGCCGACGCGCCACGCGAGAGGGCATTGTTGATCGCGGCAAAGAAATAGGGGATGTAGTTGGCGACATTGATGACGGCGCGGCCTTCCCTGAGCAGTGTGGGGGAGGAGAAGCGCTCCGGATCGCCGAGCGGATCGAGGTGCACCTGCTCGTCAGTTGTGACAGCCGTTTTGGTCATGCGATCGTGATTGCCTTCACCTTCAGGGCCTTCAGATAGAAGCCCGCCGCGTCAACTCGGTCGTACGATAAGCGTTCCCCTCTGAAAGCAATGTGCGGGCCGCCGTGTGGTCACCATTGCAATTTGCTGTCTTGATTACCCAGGAGGTTCCTGTTCCGGCCGGCTCCGACAATGACGACTCCGGTCACTACTGATCGTCCGGAAGATGCACGACTATCCCGTCGATGTCGGGTCCCACGACGATCTGGCAGGCGAGCCGGCTGGTTTCGCGCCGTTCAGTGGCCGTGCAGTCCAGCATTTCATCTTCGGTTTCGCTGCGTTCCGGCAACCCACCGGCAAATGCCTCATCGACGAAGCAGTGGCACGTGGCGCACATCATGCCGCCACCGCATTCGCCGGCGATGCCTTCGATGCCGTTGGCAAGCGCCGTCGCCATCAGGTTGGAACCGGTCTCGGCTTCCACGGTCGTCGCGACACCCGACGCGCTCACATAAGTAACTTTCGGCATGATGGTGTTTCCTATTTGGCGACCAGGCGAAGGGGCAGGCGGTCGAGTGCATGGATGGCGTTGTTGGGGCGCCACACCGCTTTTCCGGTCAGTTCGATGCGGTCGACCCGTTCGGCCAGAGCCCGCAACACCGCCTGTCCCTCCGCCCGGGCAATGTTCTGGCCAACACAGGTGTGAATGCCGGCCCCCATGGCGAGATGCCCCATGGTTGTTCGCGATATGTCGAAGCGCTCCGGGTCATCCCATTTTTGCGGATCAATGTTCGCCGCTCCGAGAAAGCACAGGATCTTGGTGCCCTCTTCGATCCGGACGCCGGCGACTTCCGTATCTGCACCAGCGGTTCTGAAGAAGGCCTGAACGGGCGAGGTGTAACGCAGGGTTTCCTCGAACGCGGCAAGAGCCAAGCCCTCCGGATCCTGGCTGAGTTTTTCGTACTCGCCCGGGTTAGAGGCCAGGCACCACAGCGCGTTGCCGATTCCGGTAACCGTCGTGTCGACGCCCGCCGACAGGAGAGGACCGGACGAGCATTCCCGCTTCCTCCTCGGTGATCTCTCCGTCGTCGGAAGCGCCGTAGATCGCTGCGCCGATCCCGTCGCCGGTCAGCCGTCGCGACTGCACTGTT
>JALQPE010001392.1:0-15526 GCA_030407315.1 Asparagopsis taxiformis | reverse complement strand
AACTGTGCACAATAACGGACTCATATGAAGGAACAATAGTCAGAACTCTCCGAAGACTCAATGAACTGCTTCTGAAGATGAGTTCAGCAGCACTCGTTATCGGAAACTAAGTAAGTATGATTTTAACTCAGGAGCTATCGTAGAAATTCAAAGAGGGAGCAACAAAAGTATATCGAGGGCTTGTGTCCTCAGCATCTTTATACTTGGTGTGATGGTCATATAGTTCATTTTACACAGTTGATCAATATTTGGTAGGCTATTGACTTTCTTCTATTATCTTTCTTTACCATTTTTGATCTATAGTTTATATTTAGTAACTCTGGGGATACCGATCTTGATCATTCGAAATTCGAAATTGGTTCCAAGCATCGAGATGGAGCCTCTTGAGGCCTACTGTTCTTTGCTTATAGCCTTTAAGCTTGAGGAGGGGATGAGTTTAATTTCGGAAAAGGAGTGGTTATTTATATTTCTTTTGATTTAATATGAAGAAGAGCATCCACAGGCCCAACAAATATAATAGGGTGTCCACCCAAACAAAGTTCTGTTTGATTAACCTTATAGTGCGGGACGGGCTCTCAATTAAAAAGGTGATAACTCTTATTTATTCAGGCAGCTCAAGAACTGAATATCAACTACTCAACGGCAAAAACGATCATTTTCTTCCATCGGAAGAAGATCTAGCAGAACCAGTCGACTTTCCACCCATCCGAGGAACTTAAAGAAAATCACACTGCCGACTACATCCAATGTGGCCTGGAAAGACCTTCTTCTATCCAGGTTATCTCGTTAATGGGAGGTCGGCCGTCTGAAGACACCTCAGCGAGCCTCGAAACTCCCTTTTCCGATGGATCTCCCTTCGTGAAAAGCGAGTTTTGACATTGATTTCTGTCTCTTGAAGATCTAAAATTCTCCTTTTATTGAACACATAACCGACGGAACCATTCTAAAAATGGAAGGCTGCTCGCTCAATACATCAAAGCCATCCAACCAAGGTCTCTGCAAGTTAAAAAGATATCCAATATTGCAGGATACTTACTCGCTACGTCATTGGAGTCGTCGATAGAATTATGTAATACTGGCGATTTAAACTTGTAAATAATGGATTAAAATCAACGAAGGCAATTAAATCGAAAATGAATGGATATTAATTGGCCTCCAAAGCCCGTATTTGAAGTGCTGTTACCAACATGCTCCTTCGGAGCAAGACTTTAATTTGCCCTCCTATCAAGAGCAGGAATTGAAAATAATGCATCAATCAAAGCATATACCACTATCATTCATGATTTTAAACTTCAAGTTATCTAGGTCTTTCCCGATGGAGTCCTGATTAACAGAATCATTTAGATTGCTAAAGAAGTCTTCAGAAAGGTCCTTAGACTTTGGTTATGATGCTCTATGTTCTATTGAGGCATTGGGAATTGATGGACTTAAATCAGAGAGAATCCGATTTTGAAGTCCTCCAACATCCTTCTGGACATCCTCAACAGCAAATTTCCTAAGAGATTTGATTTCTGAGTCTTCATGCAACTGATCCGCCTTCTTGTTCATGGAATAATCATTCGAGTTGCTTTTGTGTTCACTTTAATTTTTGATGGAGCTAAGGTCATCAGGCATGATTAAGTTCTATTTTGGCACTTATTCACTAATGGGGTACTTGCTCTTTTATTGTGGAGTTCGTTCAAGAGAGTTCTTAAGTACCATTGAGTCTTCCTCGTTATCTTATTCCATAACCGCCTCTAAGTGCCTAATGTGTGTTCCCTCAGCTAAGTTCGAAGAACTACTCTCGTATTTCTCGAAGAGGTCCACATCGACATCTTTTTCGAATGGAATATCGCTATTTTCTTCTTCTTTGTCGTTTCTGGCTTTATTCTCACCCTACTTCTCTATCTTGTCTGAAGAGATGGCTTGTTGTGAGTCTTCATAGCTTGGGAATTTCTTAATGCTTATGAGACTGTTAGAAGATGATGAATTGCTGGAGTTGACATCTTCTTTCTTTCGGATCTTCAATTTGGCGCTATACTTACGCCCTTCATCTGAACCCCTTCTTTCTGGCTTAATTTAAATCTTGGGTATGCTCTCCTCCTTGAATGAGTTTTGAATTATGGAAAAATCGCTGTCCCCTGCAGCAATCAAACTCTCACTCTTATCCTTTACAGACTCTGTGTTTCGCTTGTTGAGGTCAACTTGAACCACTTTAGCCCTTGTTCCTTCGTTCAGTCGAGAAACTGCTTCTCTATATTGCGAAGGGTTCATACTGAACTTTGATTCTGACCCTTCAACAAACTCATGGGGTTACTCTAACTTCGATTCAACTTTCTTAAATCCAGATGCTTTCTGTTGATCGATGTTTTTAAGTATAAGCTCGTGAAGTTTATTGGGTTTTCCCTTGCTCCATTGGCTTTATCGATCGTTCCCACTCCCGCTGTCATTATACTCATCAAAATTCCACTCATTGATGGATGAGTCACTTTCCTTAGCTTCAGAGCTTTATTTCGATTTAGAATTGGATGGAAGTTCTTTCTTTATTAAACGATGATCAATGGGCGGCACTTGGATAATTTCTGACTGTTTAACATCGAATTCGTTGAGGAAGTCTTATTTTTCCCTTCCGAGTGACTTGAATACTAAGTTTGATTGTGTATTTCTAAGATCCTCTTCATCGTTCGGGTCTTTTTTGAATGCGCTTCTCCATTGTTCAAGTTCTTCGAGTGCAGCCTCTGCTGCATCTAGTTGTTCTGTCCGCTTGAAGCTGTGTATTTTACTGAGGTTGTTGGAGACATCTATTACGCTATTTTCCTCTTATCTTTCTTTTTTCTTCTCTGGTGATGCAGTGTTGTCGATCGACTTCTGTTTTGATCTCCGTTCTGGTGTTGGAGTTACTGGTTTAGTATTTTCATTGCTGTCTCTATAATTTTCCTTGTGGAGCATGAATTCCTGTACGATGCTTTTCTCTTCAACTCTTGGCTATCTTTGGCGGACTTTCTGCAGCTAGTGCTTAAGTGGAGGAGAAGCACTCACATGTTGTTTCATGAGAAACTGATCGATGACTGAACTGCTCTCATTCTGATCTTATCTCTTGACAGGAATGAGAAGCAACTCTTTGATGAGTTCTTGCTTATCTCGATGTAGTATCGATGGTTGTGTTTCCCGCCCTCTTCTATCTAGCATTGCTGGTATGTTCATATTCTTTCTCCCTTTCTCTCTGATGATCGATATTTACAATCAGTTAAACAGCTCTATGGCTAACTGACCTGATATGGATTGATGGTATCTTTAATCAACACATAATCACTTTCAGATGGCCTTCATCTTCTGGACAATGGAGTCCAGTTTGTCGAATATTTCGATGAAGTGCTCATTGTTCCTTATCTGTGAGTTCTCGCCTAGAGTGGTGACATACTTGTTCCTGACTGTATTGAACTCTTTGCCCTCTACCTTAAGGTTGGCCAGGATCCCCACACAACTCCTGAGTATGTTCTGTACCCTCTCCCTCTCCTCAGGTTCTTGTATGCTCCCTTCCAGGGTTACTTTATTCTTTCAAATAGGTTCTCCACCGTCTCTGATACTATGCTCTGTGTTATTTTTCAATGCTACCTATCTTTTCTCCAGGACCATTTTTTCTATCTGTCCTGCTGTCCGCATATCTGCTGCTTCCTGACTGTTGTCCAGTTCCTTGGCCATTAGGTTGAGAGGGTTCAGCAGTAGGGTTGTGAAGTGTTTGCCAATCTGTTCTTGGTCTGAGTTATCCACCGAATACTGTTATTGACGAGGCCTCTTAGTCTGAACTTGGCAATGATGTGCTTCAGTCCCATTGACACTATGTTGATGGTTGTGCCTATCCACCCATATCTCTCAATGAAGGACTATTCATATTTCTTGCCTTCCTTCCTCATTGTTTCGGCCTCAATGTTGTACTCTTGAGTTTATTGACTAGCTTTTCCTTGTAGTCTAGCATTTTGATGGCGATGGCCATCACTTCGATATCGATATTCTCAACCACATCGGACAGATCCTGCTGTCGGATTGCCTGCTCCTCGAGCCTTTCACTGGGTTTGGATGGAGTGAGTTACCTGAGTTACACTCTGACTTACGAAGAAATATTGATATCGAGAACCCTCTGAGTTCCGAGTTCTGGTTTAGAGAACTTGACTACATGCTGATTCTCCTTATAGATAGCGATGATGGTGCCCATATGCAGGTGACCACAGATAGGGTGAAGAGCAATCACTGACCGGTTAGAAGTCAACTCAACAACATCCATATATCTATCATCCCTCATCTTCAATAATTCAATAAGGTACCTATCGTTGTCGGACTGACTGCCTGACTCCTTTCCTACTCTCATTCAGGTTCCACCTTTATTTTCCGATGAATTAGCTGTTGAAGAGTCGAGGCTTACCCAGGCATTGTTGGAGCAATTTGAAGTCCTTCCATTTTATATTTTTAATATCGAGTTCGGCCTGGGTTGCAAGCTTGGCCATTTCTGATTCCTTAAAGTAGGGACGGTCGTAATTGGAGTAAAAATACTAATTGTAGAACCAACTAGAGGCCTCACTTACACTTGAAGCATCCTTCGATATGGATCTTTTGTTCTTCCTGTCGAGACCGTAGTGACAATCATTGTTGGATGCCTCTAATATCTGAAATTTCTCCTCTATGGTTTAATCTCTTTCTAGGTTCTGGGTTTCACTTAGTTTGACTTTCCTTTTGGACTTATATAGAATTTGGTGGAACCTCTTCCTTTAGCTGGCGGGTGGTTTCGAACCGAGTGCCGCCTTGTCATTAGGGAAATGGTTGTCATTCATCTCTGCCTAAATTGGAGTGCTGAGGACTGGCATTGCCGGTTTGGGTTCAGGAGTCTGGAATGGCTATGGTTTTGGATCCTCGAAGCTCTTGAATATGGGAGCATGCCCATTGACAGGTGGTTCTTCAGGGACCATATCGGGCTAATCCTCACTCTCTTCGTCTATGGGTTCCGAACCCTCGTCGTTGGCTTCCCGGGCTCCTTAGAGTTTGAGAATCATTGCCAGGACATCCTCATTGCTGCGGACTTGACCAGTCTCCTGGCGAATAATCTCCGCGATTTGGCTAATATTGGTGGGATCACGGGCAGCCTCCCCACGCCCTCTAGATTCTATATCCTCTTAAGCACAGTACCTCGCATCAGGATTTCCAGCTCCCTGGACGTCCAGGAGTAGGCCTGGGTTGCCTTGTCGGTTTAGTTCATCCCTCAATTTCAAACTTATATTTTTAGATGCACCATAATTCTGAACACCAATAAACACCATCTGAGGAAGTCATCAACGATATTAATAATCTATCAAAACTATACAATCTTCTGGTACAGAGGTTGCTACCTGCCAGACATTGAGTCATCAGAATTGTGACTTCGGTTCAAGGGGCGAGGGTAACTGGCTATAGACATTGCCACTGAAGATGGTTTCATGCTTGGCTTTCTCCCTAATTATCTCTTATTTTAATTCATCATCTTTGTCCTCTCATGGTCGATTGTTGCTTCTTCATTCTCTTATGAAAGGGCTTAGAGCTCGCTCGATAAGTATTTATCGTAGAGATCCCTGTTCTTTGGGTTACTCAGTTTGAGGTCACTTGATAGCAGGGAGTGTTTGGTCTTCGGAATCAGCTCCTCAAAAGCAAAATCCTTCTTGTCAGGATGAGGGACGGTCACCTTTGCATTTGGTTCTTGATGTTTATTTTCGATGAAGCTTCCATTGCGATAGACTCCTTCTTTGATTTTCCCATCGTTGTACTTAACTATTCCTTTTCCATTTTTCTTTCCCTTCTTGAACTCACCGCAGTACTCCAATCCTGGACTTCTTTCGAAACCATGACCATCTTGCATACCATTCGAGAACATGCCCTTATAATAGTATTTATTCTTTCTGAGTTCTCCTTCTCCTTCATACTTGTCTTCAGAGTACTCTCCCTTATATGTGGCTCCGTTGTTCTTCTCTTTGAACTACTCTTGCCCATACCCGTGTTTCATTCCTGACTTAAAGTGCCCTCTGAACTCTGAGTGATCGGTGCTTAGCCTTCCTTATCCGTGGTAGAATCCATTCTTCAGATTTCCTTGGTATTTGAGCTTAGGGCTTAAAACATCGAAGTGCCCGTTCTTTGCTCCGTTTTGGAAGTTGCCTTTCCATACTGTGCTCTCATTTAGATCAATTTCCACTCCTAAGCCATCTTTCTTGCCCTCCTTGAAGCTGCCATAGTAGATAGCACTCCGATAATACCAAATGAACCCACAATGTTGTTCCTTACTCTGATTTAAACCTTCCTGCCCAATTTTTTATCCAAAATATACGCAGTTCCTATATCTCTTAACCATGGGCTCTCTGAAGTTCTGAATGGAGAACTGATCGCAAATGCCTTGAAAGAAATCATAGAGTTCATTGGGTTTCCATGATGTCGTTGGAACTGACTCTACATCGTTCTTGACATAGAGAATGAGTTTTACTGGATCTATTCTCATTAATTCACCTAGATCCTTATATTTTACTTCCCCTACTATACTTTCATCTAGTTTTAGTGGATCTTCTGTATTCAGCACTTTGGGTGATATTTCAACTTCATTTATATTGTGTTTTTGGAAGAGGTTCTTCCTTGTTGGTAGTTTGTGGACTGACTCTCTCTTCAACATCTGTGCCCGATTGTTCTTCTCAAGGACTGTTGATGCCTTACTAGAAGTGCTGACCATTGACTCTTTGAGTACTTCAGTTTCTGGGTTGCTTGGTGGATACCTGTTCTGGAATGACCTATTGACAGTATTTTTGATTCGTATTTTGTTCTTACTTTACGAGTCTGCCTGGGAGAAACTTCGATGATGCATTGCATTTCCTTATGGTTTCATTTATTCCTTGCCCACCAATTTCTTCAAATTGAGCTATGCTCTACTAGTTGCTGGGAGGACAACCTTCCTCCCAATGCCAAAATCCCCAATATCAAGGGATCTCTTTCCATTTCTGCTATGTCTCTTGTTAAAGATCTCCTTATAGCGATGGCTGGCTGAAAGGTCTCCTTTGACTGATGGTTTATCAGGATATGTGACATCTGAGTTATCTAACTCTTGGGTGCTCGATCCCTGCTAGAAGTATCTCTGGTTCATTTCTTTCTTCTCACTAAATTGGGAAACTAGACTGTAAATATCACTGTCATCCTTGTCGATTTTGTGAAGGTACTCAGTGAGTTTATCATTCTGCCTGAACACACCCTGTATGACTTAGTTTTATTATTCGGACATTATATTAGGTAAAATTATTCATCGATAAAGGGTAGTCGTTACTGAGGTCTTCGACAGGTTTCGCCCTTTAGGTTTAGCTTGAGAAATAGAAATAAGAATCAACAATGGTTGAGGGAACGGCAAAGGGCTTGGGAGACTAAATTGTATATTTCAATCCATTTAATTGCCTCTCATTTCATAAACTATAAATGGGCTGCACCACTCAAAAGGTTACTCAGCGATAGATTGAGTGTGAGAACTGCAAACAACTCACAACTATGAAGGAACGCCCCTTCAGTTACACTGACCATCGATGTACCCTATTGTGACACTTAGGTTCTATTCCAGTTCTGGGTCATCCAAAGAAAACCCAGTCGAACATACTCTTCGGTCATAGCTCTAGTCCGATATCATTGACAGTGAGGGGGAGTTACATGTAGAAAGTAAGCTATAGACTTAAGCAGGTGCACACTGACGACCGAAGAATTCTGTACAAATGGGAGAAGAAGGATTTATATGATTTCTCCAAGGTGACAGACAAGTTCTAACAGCTAGAACCTGCCCTCGTCAGGTGTTTATCCTTCCAGTAGAAATATGCCTGGTTCTACCACCATCTGAATAAGATTAAAATTCCATGGACGGAGGCTGTGGAGAGGATCGAAGCCGATAGGCAGAATATCATCCATTCCAGTAAGGCTAAATTTCTATCAGTGGACCTTCATAAAGAACTCAAGATCAGTTTCACAGATGAAGGTGGGGAGGATGATGCTGGTGGTCTCCTTAGAGAGTGGATGCATTTAACCCTCAAATAAATATTTTCAAGAGATATCGGGATATTCTCCCTCTGCGAGACCAATGAGACTGCATATAAATTCAAGATTGAAGAGGAACTTGATGAGCAGTATGCCTTAGAGTTTATTCACTTTTTAGGGACGATTATCGGTAAAGCTATCCTGTAAAAGATCCCCATCAACTGCCACTTAAATAGGTGCATCCTTCGACTGCTCACCGGGTATCCCATCCACATGCATGACTTCTACCATTACGATAAAGACGTAAATATGTTAATATTGAAGCTCTATAAAGGGTATGCGATTACTCTGACTGAACCCAACATCGAGGGACTGGAACTGACTTACTCGATCCATGCAAAGCTGGGAGGAGAAGTCAGGACTTACCCTCTAATTACTGATGGAGATTCCAAAAAGATAAACAATCAAAATAGAGAAGAATACATTCGCAGCTGGTACTTCCTTACTTATTGAAGCATAAAGTTCTACACCGAATAATCGATCAAGAGCTACATAAATACCCTTAAGACTGCCCTATATAAAGTGATTCCTGAAAAATATCTGCAAGTGTTCGAGCCTCATGAGCTGCAGATGCTTATATCAGGACCAGAGGTCATTGATGTCCAGGATTGGAAGGAAAATACAGTCTATGAAAAGGGCTACAGCAGCAGCCATAAAGTCGTTTCATGGTTCTGGAAAGTGATCGAAGGACTAAATCAGGAAAGACTGTCCAATTTTCTACATTATTGTACAGGGACGAATCGAGTACCCATTAAAGGATTCGAGTTTCTGGAGGGCAACAGAGGACAGATCATCAAGTTCACAATCAGGAAGGTCGAGTATGAAAAAAGGAACCCATACCCAAAAGTCACACTTGCTTCAATAGGCTCCACCTACCTGAGTATGAAACATTTGAGGAGCTTCAAGAAAGGGTACTTACGATAGTTGAACAGGAAATTACTGGGTTTGGAGCAGGATGAAAATAATATTCATAGTTATGAACAATTTATCGATGTACTATCAGATCTTCACTTAACTTATTCTTTAACTTTCATGCATAGTTTTCTTGCGAATTGGTTTTGATCACTCCTTGGGCCGTTCCATGCTCCTGAGTCTGAGCGATACACTGATGCTGTGCTTGATGATGATCCAATTGAAAAGTGATGTAGATCCCATTCTCCGATTCTAAAGTTACCAATTTGAATGAAATTACTGCCGAATTGGACTTGATTGTTGGCAGTCACTCTGGTATAGGCAAAATTGAAATCATCACGTGGCCCATAAAAGACTCTTCCATCTCCTCGCCAAAGAATTGCGGTTTTGAAGCCAATAGTTGACAAGCTTAAATGATAACCATCTGTGTCTTTTAGTACCCAAGCTCCAAAGTCAATGAAATTGTTTCCGAAGGTCACTCCTTCAATTTATCCAGGTTCGTCTTCAGGAGTTTTCCATAGAACACGATCACGACGGAATCTGGTTGTCTATACTGCACCATGAGCATTAAACCTGATTGGTGCAAAGAGGGATCTATGTTCAATGTAAAAAAAGAAAGGATTATCATAGCCCATTCTCCAATAATGTCCGAGTTGAATCCAGTGTTTTCCACCCTTGAAACCAGCCTCTTCATAAGTGCATGGACGATAATCGGTGGACAATGATAAACTGAGCGGGCAAATTAGAACCAAGACGATCCTAGTGCTGATTTTCTGATTCATATTTAAATAATACTATCAAGTCGATATTAACGCATTTTAAGTCGAATACTTAAGGTTGTTTCAAATCATCTTTAAACTGTTATGAAGAGAAGTGTTGACTGCTTGTTCTGACCTTATATTTGAATAATAAAGCCGTGTTATGAGAACTGTCAGAAATAGTCTATGGGCTCTTTTTTTTAATAAATCAGCTTTAAAATACCAAAGCTTATGATTATGCCATATTAAGACGTTAAGCCACAATAAGTTGCGTGAATTATTGTATAATAATTAATGAAGCTACTTTTCTAATTAATCTCTTTGTTCGCTCAATGGTTTCTGGTGCAGAGTGGTCGTTCAAACACACTCTTGTCGCTTCTAGGTCCTCTCAAAACTGAACCATCAGCCCTATAGATTGATGCTGTTTTTGTTGGCGATCCAATTGACAAATGGTATGGACTGGCTTGCCCAATTCTGAAGTTTCCGATTTGGATAAAGAGCTATCCAAAGAAGACCCTATTTTCTGCAGGAAGGGCGGCTAATCTAAAGAGAAAATCTTCTCTTGGTCCATAAAATACATGCCCATCGTCTCTCCAAATAGCTGCTGTTTTGTATCCCACATAGGATATCCCTAGATGTTTTCCAGCAAAGTCTGTAATCTGCCAAGCTTGACCGAAGTTAATAAAGTTGTTTCCGAAAGTTACTCCCTCGACTTCACCAGGTTTGTCATCAGTGCTTTTCCAAAGAACGCGGCTATATTGATACCTTTCTTAGACGACTCCATTAAGAGTGAATCTTATAGGTGAAATTCCTGACCTATGTTCAATATAGAAGTAGCCTTGATCTACATACCCCATTCTCCAATCATTTCCGACTTGGATCCAGTATTTTCCTCCCTTAATTCCTGCTTCATGGTAGTCACAAGGTTGTTCATCAGAGAAGGATCCCTTAATAAGCAAACAGATGAGAACTAATATCGAAAGAAAACTGGTATACTTGTTCATGTTTTTTTAATTCAAAGGAAATAATCGCAGGTTTTTCAAAAAAAGGACGATTTAAAAAGACTTTCTGATTGTGCGATGAATTAAGTCTAGATCCCTCGACAAAGGCTTTGGAAGTAGCCAAAAAGAGTTCACCTATCTTTGTGGGTTCTTTATTTCTGAATTATCATCCTAATAAGCATCAAAAATATTTTGTAAATATCTCTATCACAGTTCACTAGACTTTTATTGTCTCTTGGGGATGGCGCTTAGATCGATGATGGCAATGGTTGGGCTGATGAGTGAGCTTACATAGAGTTTGTTTCTCTTCTCAAGAATAGTGGTTGAGAACTTCATATTGGTTGACCTTCCAACAACCCATTCCAAGATCTTTCCTGTTTTGGGGTCTACTTTCGCTCCTCCGATCTGCCTTGCGTTTCCTAGAACTTCTAGAAGACTATCTAATTCGAAGTAGGCTAATGACTTCCTCATGAATTCAATGGAGTAGGCAAACTCAGATACAAAATCTCTCCACATTACCAAGGGAACCCAAAGTTCACCATCCTTGTTAAGTTTTAGGTTATCAGTGAACCCAGGCAGATTGTCAATAACAGTTTCGGACTGTCCTTTCTTTGGTCCTGCAACATAGATTCGGGTCACCTTGTACTTAGTAGTTTCAGCGACCAGGATTGACTTCTCGCTCGATTCGAGGACGACTCCATTACCGAAGTACAAACCATCCTTGATCTTCTCAACGACTTTGGTCTTTGGGTTGAAGAAATAAATAACACCATTTCCTTGGGCTCTGACAACTTCCTTAATATAGGTCTTCATGGTGTGCCAGTGGGTGGTGATAGAAATGTAGAAATTACCTTCTGCAGTTTCTGCGAAGGCATTGATGGCAACTTCACTCAGTTTGAACCCATCAATTTCATCAACAACAGTTGTCAGTTTTTTGGTCTTAAGGTCAAGTTGCTGAAGGCCCACTCCACAGGCAATGAAGTACAGACTCTTCTTATCTCTGCTGAATCCCAGTCCGAAAATGGGTCCTTCTGTTTTAACGAGCACTTCTAAGGTGCTCATGTCTTCGTTTCTGATCTTGACAATGCTGCCATCCTTCAAACCTGTGTAAATGTCTCCAGTTTCTTCATCAACATCAATATCTTCAGGAGCATAGAGTCTCTCCTTATCAGTTAGGAATTTGGTTGAGGAAACCAGGAAAGGATCTTCACTCTCGATCGGAAGCTATGGCATCGTGTATGCAACGGGAGAGTGAGTCTCAATGCGATCACGAGGATGGAACTCAACAACGAAAGTCAGGAACACATACAGGGCTCCTACACCCAACGCGATTAACAGGAGAGCCTTGGTGGCAATTCCCATCGTGATATGTTTATATTTTAATTTCTTAACTTTCTGATCTCAATTAATACTCAGAGTCTCCTTTACTCTTTACTCTGTGTTTTCACCCTGGACAATTCTTTATTGATTAATTTAAAGAATGAACATCTTCGGACTAACTTAAAAGCTGTCAGCTTTCATCATTCGCCCTCCTCGACAGATATACAAGCCATCCGAACTAGGTACCTTCCCATCACATGTAGGGCCAACTATGTTCCGATTCCGTGGTCAAATCTTTGAACGGAAGGACTTCACTATCCGCAATCATCGTGATTTTCAACTGGAGTGTTCTCTGTACCGGAGAGAGAATTCTGAGGTGGTGCGACCTGTCATCATCTTCCTGCATGCCAATAGTTCATCCAGGATTGGAGTGTACTTTCACCATTAATTCAGCAAGGCCTACTTGAAGGATGTGCTTCCACACTTCGATGTCGTGGCATTCGATTTCTGCGGTTCAGGGATGTCTGAGGGTGAATACACTACTCTGGGCTACGAGGAGAAGGAGGATGTCCATGCTGTTGTTGAGTACCTGGCTGAAAAGTACAAAGTGACCAAAATCGTACTATGGGTCAGATCCATGGGTGCAGTCACTGCCATACTCTACAGTGCCAAGTACATGAACATGAGTAACCCATCGACAGCACTCCCTGAACAGAATGGGACCAGTTTGGTGAAGGAAACCCATGGAAGCCTGGTGAAGGCACTAATCCTGGACTCACCATTTTCCAACTTGCAGACCCTCATTCATGAGTTTGGAGCATCCTTCTTCCCTCTGGTGCCTAGTTTTATCGTGCAATCATTTGCTGGAGATATCCAGAAACACATTGAGGAAGTAGTTTGGAAGAAGGACAAGACAGATTTCAACATTTTCAAACTGAACCCTCTCAAAGATATTGCCAAGATCCCTTCACACATTCCCACCTTCTTTCTGACAGGAAAGAACGATACCTTGGTTGACTCACATCATACAGTTGATCTGCATCGATAGGCAGTCAACATCAAAGAAAAAGAACTGGAAATTCTATCAGGAGGACACAATGACTTCAGACCAGAACATCTGAAGAAAACAATCATTGACTTTCTTTGTTCCAACCTCAGGATCAACAGCTCCGACAAATAAACAGGTCGAGGAAAGGAACACAGGATGTATAAGGACTCATTTGTGACTAGTCGGAATAGCATTGATGTCTAATCATCCAATGGGCAGAGCATCCTCACTCCTGGATCACTCTCACCTAATAAACAATCAAAGAAGCAGTTGTTTTCTCCTCCTAGGGTGTTCTTGAAAAAGAAATACAACCAACTATCCGGAATGAAACTCTAAGCTCAGTCATGCATTGAGGATGGCAACAAGAACTCAGAAAGTAAGATGAGTTTTTCGCCATCAAAGAGGAGAACTTCTGGAATGCCCTTGTTCCTGAAAAAGAAATTCCACCATCAAGTCTCTCAGAATGAATCAGTACTCGATTACACTTAAATGAGTGACAGGAACTCTAAATCATCCTTAAAGCTCAATCTACATTCGTCTGCTTCCAACAACAAGATAAAGGTAGAGAGCAAGAAATAAATGAACAGATGCGAAACCAACCCAGAGATCTTTGCCTTTGGAAATAGGCAGGGAAGTCTGACTCATCGAAAAGTTGAACATAATCAATCCATATCTGAGTTCGATTCAGCATCGAGGAAGAATGTTTAAGGTCTGAGTCACAGACGGGTGTAGACTCATGAGTTTAACTTTGGGAAGAAGAGAATGCCTGCATAGTCCACAAAATCAATAGAAATAAAATCATCTGTCATCAAGAACCTCAACCAACATCGAAACTTCACTGAAAGATCATAGCAGATGGGAGAGTGGAATGATGCATCAATTGCCAACTCTATGTCCATGAACAATAGTGTCAGAACAGAAGACACTGAGAGAACTGTAGTCATGGATAGATTGAGGCATATATCATCGCCTACTGAGAATCTCAACCCAGATTATCACCCGAAAGATGGGAAGCTTTGGGGAAAGGTGTCTGTATGTAACTCAGAATATCGCCATATACCCAGCACCAGAGCTCCTCAACAGAGTTTTGATACGAGAACCGAAATATCCTTGAATGGACCGTCCTCATTTCCCCATCAGTCCTATAGGAGTTCCTTCGTACCTAATCAGACTGCTCGAACTGTAGACCTTCATCAGACTCACCATATTCCTCCTCCTGCTCAAGTAGTGTACAGGATGGCTCCTCAACAACAGCATGGTCCGCCCCGACCTCATGATCATGTGCCCTCTTTTCTGAAGAAGAAGGTCCAAACCAATCAACTGAACAATGCTAGATACACTATGGCACCTGTCTCTTCGGTTCAACAGTCAGCAAGATTAGTCAACCTCAATCAGAATTTCCCACCAAACAACATGACCAGCTCTGTGCACAGTGCCTCCAATTTTGGAATGACTCGCAGGCAGAGCTATGTTCCTGACGAAGAAGGGGTTAGAGTGATTTGGGAGAAACCAAGCACCTTCAAGAGTTACTGCCAACCTCTCAATTGATATTACTTTGCATCTATCATATAAATCACTTAGGTGCACTCCAAAGCACACGGGCAAAGGATAAATAGTAGGCCACCATAAACATCGCACTCTCCTGCAACAGACTCTCTACAGTAAATTAAAATAGTACTGAATTATTCAGATTGAATCGCTCTGTTTTCTTATCTGAAAGCTTCAGCCTCATCCATTAACTCATTTGATTTAGTCTTTGCAGTGTGAAATACTAGAGAAACAGCTTGTTTCAGGAAAGCCTATATTTGCAAATGAGTTACTTTCTTCTCCTGATCTGATACTACAGCATCTAGGACCTCCTACGCTGAGTTTGGAGTGGATCCTATTTGGGTTTCATCCATATTTTCTATTTTTTCTTTGATCTCCTTCCCTATTTCTTTAAGTTCTCTTCCTTTGTCTCTAATTTGTCCGAACTTTTCCTTCAGCATGTCTTTTCTTCCCTGTTTGTCCATTGATGTGTAATCTTTGATAGTTTTGCTTGCCTTGTCAATGAGATCATCTGATGTTTCCCTAAGTTTTCGATAAGTGTACTTGACTTTGCTGAGTGCTTCCTTCTTCTTGATCAGAGAGTATTTGTTCATTGACCGATAGTACAGCAGGGGCTCATAGCAGCAGCTATCAATGAACAGAAGGTAACACATCGGAGCAACCACTCTGGTTATCGATATCTTGGGTTTCTTCATATTGAGCAGAGTTAGTCCAGCGAGAGGGAGAAACTTGGCAACCATCAATTCCCTCCTGACTTCTTTCTTGCACTGTTGCTGTACTTCTTTGTATGTGCTTATCATATTGCCTTAAGTTAACTAATTTAATTGTGATTGCTAGGATATGCTCTGATTGAATTTCAACTTAATCAAGATTCGAAGATCACAGTTTTT
>JALQPE010001391.1:0-15542 GCA_030407315.1 Asparagopsis taxiformis | reverse complement strand
TCCATGCAGGAGGAAGAGGTAAGGGTAGTTTCAAGGAGTCCGGACTAAGGGGAGGAGTCCAGATGGCCACCAAACCATCAGAAGTCATCGAGTACGCAGAACAGATGCTGGGCAAAACACTAGTCACTCCCCAAACAGGAGCAGAGGGCAAGAAGTGCAACGATGTGTTCCTGGTCGAGAAGGCCTTCCTGAGGAAGGAACTCTACATCTCATTCCTCCTGGATAGGGCAACAGGGCAAATCGGAGTAGTCTCCTCAGAAAAAGGAGGAGGCAATATCGAGGAAGTCGAATCCAGCAAAATACACAAGTCCTTCTTCCTGAACTCAAGGAGATACCCACCGATAAACTGGACGAAATTGTGGCCAGTTTCAAGGTTGTTGATAAGTGTGAAGTGCAGATGAGGGACATCGTCAAGAGGCTGTATAAGTGCTTCATAGAAACAGATGCCACCCTCCTCGAAATCAACCCCATCGGTATCAACATCGAAGGACAGGTGCTTATCTGTGACAGCAAGATCAACATCGATGATAACTCAGCCTACCGACAACAAGAACTATTCATGATGGAGGACCTTAGCCAGAAAAACTGGAAGGAAGTAGAGGCTGAAAGGTACGACCTAAACTACATTGCTCTAGATGGCAATATCGGATGCATGGTCAACGGCGCAGGATTGGCCATGGCTACCATGGATCTAATTCAGGAGAAGAATGGCAAACCTGCCAACTTCTTGGATGTAGGAGGCAGAGCAACTGATGAGCAGGTTGTGGCTGCTCTGAAGATCATGGACAGTGACCCCAATGTGGAGTCTATCCTTGTAAATATCTTCGGAGGTATTGCCAGGTATCCGATATGATAACATAGAGCCGATGTCATTGCATTGGGACTAATTAAGGGTATCAATGCACTGGGTATGAAGAAGCCCATTGTGCTCAGGATGAAGGGTACCAACATCGAATAGGCACAACAAATCATAGCTGATTCTGGGTTCAACATGGTACTGACTGAGGATCTGGAGGAGGCAGCCACTAAGGTGGTCAGGATGGCCGATATCCTGAAGATGGCTAGGGAAGCCAGGCTCAATGTCAGCCTGCTCTGATTGAAGATCCCTTATCTCTCATAATTGATATTATAACTACAGCACTAACAATGAAGAGGATCGCATCTAACATCAAGAAGTACTGGAAGACTTTCGATGACTCCCTCATCAACCCACCCAAGGAACGCAATGACAAGAAGAACTTCAAAGGACAGAATGTCTACAAACGCACATTCGAAGATGGAGGACCTAAACCCACACCCGAACAGGTACTCTCCCGCAACAAGATCATGGAAGACGAATAACTCAAACTGCAACCCAGAGACCTCAGACTCAAACACTTCCTCTACGGAATGGGCTTCCTGGCCTGGTACATCGCAGCCACCCTCTTCATCATGTACAGGATGAAAGGAGACGATCTGGATCTCCTCGAAAAAGAGGCCAAAAGAGAGAAATAAGGAAGCAGGAACTAGGAGTATGATTGCAACTAAAATGTCACTCTCAACCCACCCATCACTTAATATAATTGTGACCAATGCGATAATAGACGAGGATAAAGTTGAGTTTGATAACTGATTATATTAAATTGAAAGAAAGGTAGCTGGAAGTAGCCTAGATTGGTCAATCAGTCAGAAGTATACTATCTTTATCGGAAATAAAAAGTAGGTTTAATTAGCATATTCCGCGTGACTGGACTTGGGTATTCAGTATAGCATTATTCAGTAAAGTGACGACTGTTAGAGAATGCTTAACAGTGGGGATATCAGTGCAGACATGGGTGATTCACCGAATATTGGATGTCTGATGCTGAAGGGGGTTATATTTATCGTCTAAATATAAACTAATGAGAAGAATAGTTAAATATAATTGTTTAGAGGGATGGTTCGAATCATCGATAACTATACTCTGTTCTAAGTGGTCGGAGAGGGGTCCTATGGGAAGGTCTATCGGGCCATCAACAAAGTTGACAAGAAATAGTATGCTGTGAAGGTCATCGAGGCCAAGAAGTTCAGAGCAGATAAGAAGCTCGAAGAATACACCGTCAACGAGATCAACATCCTGACCAACATGGAGAAGAGTCCTCACATCATCAATTACTTCGATATGCTCAAGTCCCAAACCAACTTCTACTTCGTGTATGAGTTCTGCAACGGAGGCACCCTCCAGACATTGCTGAACAAATAAAAGACACTACCTGAAAACTAAGCTCTCAAGATATTCCGTCAACTCCTCGATGCTTTTAAGTTGCTGTATAAGTATCACGTGGTGCACCGAGACTTGAAGCCAGATAACATATTCTTCAAAGATGGGATCGTTAAAGTTGGGGATTTCGGTTTCTGTAAAAGCCTCGAGAAAACTAAGATGACCAAGACTATGTTGGGTTCTCCCATTTACATGGCTCCTGAGATCCTGAAGGGTGAAGTCTACTCTTCTAAGGCTGACATCTGGTCGATGGGTATTGTCCTGTTTGAAATGCTCTATGGTTACTGTCCGTTTGAGTCTTCATCTGTTACTAAGCTGCTGAAGGTGCTGGAAAATTGTGATGTGTCTTTCCCTGAGCATATCGCAGTGTCACCTGAACTGAAGGAGTTGATGAGGAAGATTCTGACCAAGAACCCTCGGAAACGTATAGAGTGGTCTGAGCTCTTCGATACCATCATTTCAGCTGAGGGAAAACTGGTTCCCCAATAACATGAGGGCCTTCCTAGATAGGGAAAGAAAGAACTCCCTTGATCTGAGGAACAAGGCAGTATCGAGGGGAGGCCACAACAGGAGTCTGAGCAGGGGAGGAGATGTCACACCCAAAATAAGGAGGCAGCAGACTACTGCATACCTGAAACCTAGAGTTGAAGCCAATACAAGCAAGGCTGCAACCGATAAGAAACTAACACCCATTCAGGAGGACACCACAGACGATGAGTCACAGAAAAACAGACTATTCAGAAGACAAAACACATACCATAAAGTCAGAACCATCACCAATGAAGAAGCAGAAAACTACTGCAAATCTAATGATCACTTCAAAACATACCTCAGAAGGGCAACTAGTGGGTACCAGAGCAAAGAACTCTTCCACAGCAAACAGAAAGTGGTGTCCAGGCACAGCGAAATCATACACGGCAACAGCATAGTCAGGAACCTACAATGTGTACACGAAAAAAACAGCACTCTGTTTGCCTACTTCATATACAGGACAGTCAATGAGAGACTCAAGGAGTTCAAGCAGCACCTTGAGAAGGAAAATGGGTATCCGGATATCACCAACCTTGTCACAAATGAAATTGAATAGCTAACAAAAGAAATAGGCAATTTAGGGAAGAACTGTCCTGAATTTAATGAAGGTGAGGATTTCATGGCTTCGATGAAGAAGGCTCTTAGGTAGAAAATACGAGAGTGCAGGCATCTTAGACTGTGCTACGAGATGACAATGTACTTGGTCAATGAGAATGTTTGTGGAGGTCTCAACAACGAAGAGATGAACAAGATCATTAACATGAAACTAATATGATGATAGTCAATACTTTTCAGTATGATTCACTCGTTTATGTATAGTAGAATAGCCTCCGATGGCTATAAGAGACCTTTCGGTCAGGTGAGTAAGAAGTAGGTATTTAGGGCTCGGGTTTCCACAACGAGCCGATCACAATCATGTCATTCTGTTTTGTTCCTGGGTGGTGTCCTGTCCCAGTCCTCCCATCATGGGTATTCCTTGTGCATTTTTGAAGTACTCCTGTATCTTCTCCATTCGTTTGCGTTCGATGAACTTGCGGAGGGCTCTGCAGTAGAGCAGTTTCATCAGATATGCTTGGAAGTCCTCATAGCTGAACCCGAAGTTGAAGTACTCTTCAGGGAACTCCTTCATCTGTTTGATGCGCATCTCCACTTGCTTCTTGAATGGGTCTCCTTATTCTGTTCCATCGCCAGCAGATGGCCAGAAGATGATGTTTATGTCATGGGTGTTCTTCTCATATTGGAGGATCGCATAGGCATCGAGGTCGTTGTCCTCATCTGTCTTGGGAATCCCTTCCAACCAATTCAATTTATCCTCAGCAGACTACATTAAATATAATACACGACTGAGGTGACATGAACAATTTCAGTCCTGGCTATAATTCAGTCTTACTGGACTCCCATCTAGGATTGTCCTAAATAGGAAAGTATGCAAAATAAATAAGATCAGCTTTGGTCAGAATGCCATGATCCACGAATTAATTTATTGGCCGATGCTGACCGTATATTGTTTTGTTAGGCATGAGTCAGGAATACTTCGAGGACCCCATCTTCGGTGAGATGGTCCAGGTTGAGGGTAGCTCCTTCGATATGGAAGCAGTCTCACCAATCAGACGCAAGAAGAATTCCCTCACAAATGGGAAGTTTCAGCCGGAAACCCTCCTTACAGACTCAGAACTCCACCTGCAAAGCAGGAAGGGCACACAGGGCACCTCCAAAACGGAGTTGAAGGAATTAATATCACCCACCAGGAACAAAACTGTGAAGTTCCCCTGCCCATGCGCCGAAAATGAATAAAACTGTACAATGTGCTCAGGGACGAGGGTCATTGATGGTGAGTCCGAAATAGGGAAATTCATGGAGTATGTGCTCCAGTTCAAACTCAAACAGAAGGACTCGTACTAACCGAAAGAAATTAAGAAAGAGAATATCAGAGCCACGGTTTCCAGTTTCCACAGAAGAAACCAGTCACATTTAGGAGTCAACAGACTCAACAGCTTCGGAGTGCAAAAAGATGTCAGAATGTCAGTCGGTTCAGAGTGCAAGAAAATATCGGAGTCCACCATGGTCGAAATATGTGAGAAATCGAAGTATCTCCACAAAGACTACAACTGCGATGAGTGCGAAGTCACACCCATTATCGGAACTCGGCGTCACTGCTTTGAGTGCTAAGACTTCGACCTCTGTGAACAGTGCTTCATCAAGAAAGGGCACCCTCATCAGATGAAGGAAGAGAAGGTGTCGAAGAGCCATACTCAAATGGTCTGTGTGATGAACATTTTGACCAAGTCTCAAAAACTCAGATAGTCTACATTGAATGCCTCCTGTGAAACCAGACAGCCTTCAAAGAGCTTCAGCATCTGTGCCAAGTGAGAAACTCCTCACTACTTTGATTTGCTTTCTTTTATATTCTACATCCTGCTCTTACAATTCAAACTGATTCAACACTCAAAGATCGATATTCGAGTTATAATCAATTAATTTATCAGTAAAAGGATAATAGTAATGCTTGAATAGACCGGTAACCCCCCTCCCAGTGCTTTCTATTCAAGGCAGAAGCAGAGCTCAGATAAAGTAATCAACTTGGTTGGCGATCTCGATTCAAATGTCAATGAACTGATCATGAACGTGCAATGCTGCTGCGGTGCAGGTATCGAACTCAGAGAAATACTGAAGGCTTTCATCAGTAAGCTCACTCGAGTACGTAATGAACGAGACTACGTCAAGTAACAACTTAGGAAACTTGAATTGTCAGCTAAGAAGCAAATAGAACATTTATCTAAGGAACTTCGAAATCTACAGATTCAGAGAGAGAGTGAACTGAACATGTATGAGTCATATAATTGCAAAGTGAGCAGCCCTATGAAATGGATGCTTGAGTATGATTCAGGCACCTAAACCAACTATCAGTCACATCATACTCCTAACAGTTCACAAAGAATAACTTTCCCTCAATCAAGAGATGAAAGAAGGAACAGTGAGACTCTCTCAATGAAGGAAGGATCAAAACAGAAATGTGATAAGGAGCTCTCTGGGCTACTTAGGAAGTATAACTTGGGAGTGGATGAACTTAAAACAATAATGGAAAAGTGCAGAAGAGATTCTAACAACCAGAATAGAAGTTCAGAGAAGTTGAGAAAGAGCCTTAGATAGAGAAAGATGCTCTCAAATACTGAACTCTAGAACCGTCTTTCGCATTCAATGAAGCCTCCTCGCCAGTTTTGATGAGTATAATCATGTTGAGTGATCAGATGTCGTTGTCAATATCATCGATGACTTCATGTGGGACTTCTTTCATCGGATTCTCTTCATCATACTTGCTTTCCCACTCTTCCTGGTTGAACCCTTCGACGTCTTCAGGTGCGAGTCCTGCCCTATGCTGCTCTAGGGCTTTGGTTTTCTCCTCTGCTGCTTTTTCGTTTTCTTCGAGTATGTCCTGGAGTTGTTTCCTTTCAACTTCCTTCTGTTCCTTCCTCAGTTCTACATCGCTGATCCTGTGTTTGAGTGCCTTATGAATGAACTTGGCCAATATTCCCAGTCCAATATTGTATTCGAACACTTCGTCGACATTGAGTTCCTCAACTGAATTATTGAATGTGTACAGTATTCTGACAGGAAGGTAGTCTTGGCATATGGTTTGAACTCTCTGTCCTTGGGTCCCTGGACTATGTAGGCCAGTATGTCTTCATAGGTCTCCTTGGTGATGTACTTGTCCTTGACTACTTTCCAGTTGATCTGTGTCTTGCCTGGCAGGTTGATCTCCTCCTTGGTGTAGTTCAGGAAGTGCAGGATGTTCTGTATCAGTCTCCTGTATTTAATCACTCTGAAGTTTCTCAATTGAAGGAATGCCTAACAGTACTTACCCTCTTCCTTGGCTATTGTTTTGATTGAGTTATACTCCATCTCTTCCTGCTTGTAGGCTCTGAGTTTCTCATCAGCAATCTCATCGAATTCCTTCTGGGTTTCCTCGTTGATGGTCACTGCCTTCTCAATGGCTTCAAGGGTATCTGCCACTGACTGTTCGAGACTCTTAGTGTATGCCACCTGAGTATCCACATCTTTCAGCAGCAATTGCTTCTCTTTCTCTTCCCAACTGTCCTTAAAGTGGTTGACCATATTAACGATGAACTGAGTGTGCTCTTCCTTGAACTCTTCATCAGTGCCCAGGTTGTCAGCACAGAACACGAACTCTCTCTTCTCTAATGGCAGTTCCGGACTGCTTTCCTCCAGTGTTTCCTCTGTTTTCTATTTGATTTTCTGGTTTATTTCCTTGATTTCTTCCTTGACTGCTTCGACTTGTGCTTCATCGGCATTCTTTTCGGACAGTTCTGCCTGCTTTCTGGATGCTTCATCGAGTTCGTTGTTGAGTTGTTTGAGATCTTCTTCCTTTTGGTTGTTGAACTCATCCAGTTGCTCCAAATATTCCTTCTTGGCCTTATAGGCAGCATCGAACACAGTTTCAGACAGGTATGACTGATAAATCAGAGGTACAGCCAGGAATGCTCCTAATTTGGGGAGTCTGAAGTAGTGCATTCTCTCATCCTTGACCACATTGGGTATATAGATGTATTTGGGTACTGGATCCGAGGGTATTTCTTCCCCTTCCTCATTGACCTTGGGTTCTTCACTGGGTAGTGTGAATGCCCCTCCAGTCACTCCCTTATCGACAGCAAGGGTCTGTCCTCTCATTAGTTCCTTATGGTTGACACTGCTGCCTATGTAGTTGATGAGTTTGGGAGATGCAGTATCCAGATGAGCATTTTCATCGATATCCTCATCAGTGACATCCACTTTAGGATGGTTGAGTTCCCCAATGTAGGTGCCTGTGAGTTTGAGAGTGGCCTCTATGAACTCTGGGAATTCCTGTTCTAAGAGTTCTTCCTGGTACTAATGTTGCTGTATGCTCTTCTTGAATGCCTCTATCTTATCCCTGCACTCATCTTCCTGCTTCCTCTTTTCCTGCTCTTGGACCTTAGCCAGTTCGATGGCTGAATCGTGCAGTTTCAAATTGTCCTTCTTCGTCTTCTCTCCGTTGAATGATGCTCTGGAGTTCCTTCTGGTTCTTGGAGTAGTTCTGCAACCACTGAGCCAGAAACTTGACAGGAGTATCTGGTTTAGTCTTGTAGACATCAGCCAATCCCTTAGCAATCACCACTCCGATCTCGTCCTGCTTCAGGTACTTTAAGGTCTATGGGTTCATTATTCTGAAACTGATACTGATATGTTATGAGTTAATTACAAGAATTGATTCTCACTAACTTCAACGAGCATGCTAACGAAACTTCGAATTAGATCGGAATTGATAGTTGAATAGTCTCTAAGCAAAATCGAATACGGACACAAGGACTAAATTATTTC
The DNA here is from genome assembly GCA_030407315.1 of Asparagopsis taxiformis. Lineage (NCBI taxonomy): Eukaryota > Rhodophyta > Florideophyceae > Bonnemaisoniales > Bonnemaisoniaceae > Asparagopsis > Asparagopsis taxiformis. The sequence goes on along the minus strand of JALQPE010001391.1, from coordinate 7,417 downwards.
GTTCTATATGTACTAATGTACTAATGTTGATTCTCATTGACTTTAATATTAAAGATCAACTGATATTTAAGATAGTTAGATGGTTAAGATGAGTCAGAGTACTGTTTCCAGCCTCGCCCAGGTGGATTTCAGGATGGAGAGACCTGCATCGACATATGAGGGATCTCGAGTGCCTTCTCGTCCTTCTCCTGTTCGGTATGAGGAGTGGAGGATTGATCAGTTGTCAAGTGATGTGGGATGTCCGAGCACTCAGGAGTTCAGGATCGAGAGGAGCAGTGAGGACCTGTGCAAGAACCCTTTTCTGAGGACTAACCATCTATTCAAAAGCGGGATCAACGGCAAGCATTCACTGGCATCCATCATCGAGGCCAAGAATGAAGAACCCACATACATAGAGGACAGAAGGGAGGACACCCTCCAGGAAGAAATCACCCTCTTCGACTCATTCGGAAAAAACGAACAAGAAGAAGTCAGGAACCAAACAGTCGAAAAACTCAGTGATATCAAAACAGATTAAGAAGGAGAAGATAACGAAGATAGGGACAGACACAGCCAGTACAACTCCAATGGAATCAGGATATGGGAAGAATACTCAGTCATCAATGACGACTATGACAGACCGCCCTCCAACCTCAAACAGTCAGCAAGGCAGGGAGATGGAGGGTCATTCTTCTTCCTGACTCAGAACTAGTCCAGATCCAGTGTGCAGGAGTTCTGTTTCAACCTCAACGACGAGACATAGAAGGGAATGGAGAACCATCAAATCAACGAAACCAATCCGAAGAAGATCAAACTAAAGAGGTGATATATGATTTCCTGGACAACCTTGATAGTATTCCCGAAGCCAAGATCACTGATGCGTTCATCCAGAAGTTGAGGAGCTGTCTGACTCAAGGAATCTATGAACCTAATCACCTGAGTGAGAGGAAGGATAGCATGTACAAGATCAATCGAGGAGCCACCCACTCCACCATTAGCTCCCAAAGAAAAGAGAGGACAAGGACAGAAGTCAGCCCACAGGACACCCTCAATAGAACAAACACGAAGAGGAAGAGCATCCCCAAGAAGAACATATGGAAGTGTCCAGGAAAGGTACAGAATCCCTCAGAGCGGACACCCAGGACTGCTCGGAAACTGTTTTGATATTAGCATGATCGGAGATAGCATTCAGACAATAGTTATATTATCGAAACAGCTATATTTATTGATGAGGGTTAGGCTGGAACCTACCGAAGAGGATGCCGATGTCAAGAAGGAAACCAAGTTCTGCATCGACCAGACTGGCATCAGTGAGGAAATCCACAAGATCAAGAAGTTCCAGAACAAACTCAATTTCGATTACTCATTGAAGGTGGTCAACAAGGAGAAGTACAGCCATCCCTATCAAGGTGCTTCGGAAACCTGATTCCTCTGAGTCCGCAGATATTCCCTCGGCTATGTACTTGTTGGGTGAAGTAGCATCGGATGGGTCCAAGTTCCTCAGAACCCAGTACTCCTCAGCCAAGGTGCGGGAGAACAGGAGGAAATTCGAGAGCATGAGGTACAGGGAAGGCTCACTGCCCAAGGACGAAATCAAGCGATACAGCAACATCCTGTCCAAGAAGAAGAAGGACCTGCAGGCAGGAGGCATCGAGTCCTTCTGGCTGTTCAAGAGGGAAGTCAAGGAAGTAGAGAGGAAGAGGGCCAAAGTCAACTCACATGTTGCACTCGAGGAAGAAAACCCAGAAACAGAAGAACCCAAAGTCAACAAGACAGAAAGGGCATACCTGAACCTGTGTGCATTCGGGAAGCAGCCCCTGGATATCAGCACCAGTCTCGTGTCCAGGATAGTCATCAAGAACTACCTGATCAAGACATTCGGAGAAACATTCGCAGTTCGGTTCCTGAGTACTCTATGGCTAATCTAGACTTCTACCAAATCAAGTCATACATCAACTTCAAGGAATTCGAGAGCTTATCCGAGAAGTTCACAAATTTGAAGACTCGAGAATCTCATCTTGTGACTTTCTTCCTGTATAACGAGAACAACGATGGGTTCATCGACCCAAAAGATGTTTTTAATGTCTTCCAAAGGCAACTAAGTGTCAAAATTGAAAGAGATATCACCAGGATAGTCACCTTCGTCAGTAATAATGTAGGCAGAGATCTCTAGGAGAACAAGGACGTGGCATTCAAGATAGAAAACGTGGTCATTCGGGATGATTGGCTGACCATTAAAGACTATGAAATGTACTTCAAAAAAATAGAGGAACCCTATCTGAAAGCTACTAACAAGAAAGACACAGTTTTCTCCAAATCCTTTGCAGTCATCGACCATCGGGAGAAGTAACCAATAAATTAATGAAGAATTCGATCCACTCGCAAGTAGATGAACGAGAAGAAGAACATGTACAACTAGCTGTTCGGAGTAATCACACAGGAGAGAAAGAACTGGGCATACATCGATGCAGTCGATTACAAGCTCAATTACTCTACAGTGCACTCTATATTTGGGGAAGAACGATCTGAGCTTTACAAGTTCTTCCTGGCTTATATGTTTGGTGCGTGATTCATCATATTATACCGCTAATTATGATAGAGAGCTAGTAACCAAAAGAAACACAGATTAAAACAGTCTCCTTCCCTCACCACCTCAAAGAAGGAATGCTGAAATATAACCTCTATAGCAACTATTCAGGTGATACCGATATTCTCATTCAGAACCCCATTGTCGGCTCTGAATGCACCACTGAGTGCTATGATGACATTAGAAATATCGATAAACACATTGGAACTTAATGTCCTGTCTGTGGAGAGATCATCAATGCTGCATATTTAGACTTAGGGTTTAAGCAGTTACTCTCAAGGCTTGGATCTAGTATTTTCAAAAGAACCTATATCTTCGTCGATCCATTCAATGCCCAGTACTCCCTTGGTCCTAAAATTGAGAATACTTTGATTGGAAACGTATCTGACTTGATTGGATAGCTGATCTATGAGCACATTGAAACGCCTGAAAGTTAGCAGAAGTCAGAAGAGATATCATATTCATCACTCCGCACTCAGATTCGTAATGCTCTCACTGACCAGTTCGAAAGATTGGATGACCATCATAGTACGGTTGAACCCTATCTTTTGCTGTATTCTTGGTGCAAAGTGCCAGATGCCAAGAAGAGCACTCCTTAGCTTCTTCTTTTCTTCACGAGTGAAGTGAATCCAATTCGAACCAAGTTGGAGTTCGAGATTCCTAAACATAAAGACAGAAAGATATCACAGGAATAGTTGGTTGCATCGTTTTATGATCACAGTCCCTTTTTTTACCTGGGTAGCATCGGAGTATTCCTAATATGCCTGCCTCTGAAGGACAGAACACTGTATTATACAACATGCCTAAGATCCAATGCCCGGAGATACAGGGCTAAGGAAAGGACTCTTCACTTGGACTGCTTAGACTTTTATGAAAAGATATCCAGAAAAAATCCAATCTCTCTGATCAGCCAATAAGAACGGTCAGCTTACTTCATAGGAGGGTTCACAGATAACAGTGACCCTCACCTAAACGTTATAGAGTTCTCCAACATCAAGTGGGAGACAGATAGGATTAAGAACAAGTCACAAATATCCCTCGATATCAGAAGGAATATTATGCTGAAAAGGGACTCACTTTAGCAATACGGTAAGGAGGATGAACCCAGGAATGCAATCAGAGCAGCCACAGCCCTTATATCCCACCCTCCCTTCCAGAATGCAAGAAAGGCCATAAATATCATAGGAGAAAATGAGAAGAGATAGATCAATTAACTCAGTCAAGTGTGGAACTTGTTCGGGGGAAGCTTCCGATCAGTCAGTGGCTTCAAGACTCCGTACATTCGACAATTGAAGCCAGGACTGGCAAATATCATATATCATCAGGAGACTCTCCAAGCTGAAGTAATCTAATAGGATCCTTCAAAGAGAACCTCCTTCGATCTTTCAGGCAATTATCCTTTTGTTGCCGATATTCCAATAATTCATAATAGTTCTCGATCTGGCTCCTAGAGCTATAGGTGCGTCCTAATCATCAAATAAATCCCCAATAAAGCAGCCAAGACGAAAGAGTAGGCTAACAGAAATATTGATGCCACTTTATTTGACGTTGTTGAAGGGAGGATAATCCATTCTTATAGTCTAGAGAATATACGGTTTAATGCTCTCGAAGTCAAGGATAATTTCACTTCTCTTCTCTATAGTCGAAATTAAGGGTTCTTTATCAGAGCAACTCTCCCCTGTTTGCTTTCATCAACAGAGCTAGATATTAATAAAGGTGGTTAAAATCCAAAACTGATATAAGGTTACTCCATAATCGAATATTTCATGGAAAGATAAAATGTCTAGGATCGGCTGAGCATCAGGAGCACCCTACTCTAGGATGCAGGTTCCAGGAAGTACTGACGAATCTGTGATCTCATTAATATTATATAATTTCATATGAAATAGATAATACTGTCTTTATTTCTTCTGTAGTTTCGTTATCCTCCTGTACTTTTTGACAATTCTTTATATGTTAGCTCCTCATACTCTCCTGCCTTAGAACCAGTCTTTCTTTAAGTAATTAATATCTTGGTTTTTGGTTTGAAAAGATCCAGATATATAAAAGAGAAGCCTGGCCGAGCCTGACTATCTGAATCGGGTGAACCCTTCGAAGTGGGTTTCCCTTCAAACTTCTAGTTTAATCTTCTTTGCCATTATCAATTATTGGGGTATAAATAGCCGAATCAATTACTAATGAGATAATCAATAAATTAATTATAGCGATAATGGGTAGAAACTACGTCCGGCAGGAATACCAAAAGAAGTCGGTGAGATACCTCCATGACCTGGCTACAGTAATAGATTTTCTGATTCTTAGACCGATGACCACTCAGATGTGATTCGATGGACCGAAGAAGGAGATAAACTGGTGATATACTCGATGGCAGAGCTGGCCAAGATCCTGAGGAGCATGGGCCAGAAGCTGAAACAGGAAAAGACTATTCCTCGGATGCTCAATATATATGGCTTCTGTAAGACGAGAGCCGACAAGAAAACACCCAATGCCCCTTCTCTTTACTCCCATCCCTACTTCATTCGAGGTCAAAAGTACTCCATTATCGATGTAGAAAGCTGATAGCCAAGATTAAGAGGGAAGGAGTGAAGAAGGCCAAACAAAGACAAGGACATGAAGAGCAGGTCCAGGAACCAGTCGAGTTCATACAGGTCGAAGCAGAGGACTAGAGAACAACGGATTTCGATGAAAGCACCGAAAAACAGGAAAACCAAATATCAAACAAACAATATTAGTTTGAGGAAGGCAATGTCGAAGACTCCTTCACCTTCAAAGGTCTGCAAGCCGAGGAGCCCTTCCAAGATCGTAAAATGATGATTTGAATCTTCCTGAGTTTATCCTTCAACTGTCAGTGGTCACTCCCAAACTAAGATATGTTAAAGACGGTACTTCTATTTTAAAATGACCCTTTAAATCAGATTAATAGCCTTTACATCAATCATTATAAAATAGGTCAGAAGATGATGCTTCCGCTACAGAACGGCATAGAATGCCAAAATTTGATGGGACGAGTATTCCTTTAATAATTATCTTCAGAGTGGTTGCAATATATTTAATACTGGTTATTTAATATAATTACCGTTAACCTTTGCCTTTCTAATATCTGAATTATTATTGGATTTTATTGAACTGTTCTCACTTAAGACTAAGAAATGGGTTGTTTCCTGGCTATTGGATTGAAGTTTGCCCTTCCAAATGCAGTCTATTCAATCATGGGTTCCTGTTTCTTGATAGATTATTGACATTGCGTCCTATTCGGTTGAATATGGTTGAGTTGTATGATTGGTATCCTGCCTTTTCTCTTCCTGTTCTTGGGTGTCCTTTATGCCTGTTGGTTGGACTGTGCAGGTAATACTAAGCATTTCAGTATAATAATCAGAATAGGAATGAATCAGGTGAGAAGGGTATCGCCATCGCATGAGCAAATAAGTAAACAGGGAGCATCTGAGCAAGTATCGACTGTGTTTTCGGACTGCAATAAGCTATCTATAGATTCTGACTCGCCGAGTCCGGATGCTGACCATGAAGTCGATGACATGCTGGCCCTGGACAGTGACCGCAGTCGCCCCCACGGTAAGTAGAACCCATAAAGCAGTTGCAGGGAGGTGGTGGTCCTCATAGGCTGCAACCATTACTGTTTTGACCATGCTTCGGTGGAGAGATTCAACAGCACCTTTCATAGAATTGCCAAGAAAGAGGCACTGCGCCACAGAGCCAGGACAGCCCTCAAACTAGTCACACTCAATGCACTCCTCAAACGCAACTGCCTATTCGAGGCACTGTTTCAGGAAGCACTCCTGTAGTATGAGGAATTCAAACTGGGCATTATCAATACCAGGTGCTGATCGTGTTCAAAATAACAATGCTTAATACTCCTCACATCAGCAGATCAGAACCAGATAATCACATAGCCAAAGCAGCACGCATCCTGAGTTCGAGGTCCTGGATGGATGACTTACACCCTCCTATTGACTTCTTGAGTCCGGTCTCACCCTCAATGCTAGGCATGGAGAATTGTCCAACTGAGGGGAACTTATTGGTATAGAAGGGTCCTATATTCTTGATGTCTATCTTGATGTCCTTGGTCTTCCCAACAGTCAGTTCACTACCATTGCTGAGTTCCAGTCCTCGAGGAATACCTGAATATCAACTAAAGTACTGTCCAGTCTCCGAATTTGGGATAGATGATCCAATACGTTGCTTTTGTAGTTGTTGAGTCCGCATATAGGGTTCTGTGCATCTCCGGACATGGTCTGTAGATGTAGGTTCTTGAGTCCTGAGCAGCTCTTGAGTGGTTTCAGTGCCTACAGTCCTTTAATCAGGTTTCCTTATAGATGCACATTGACTAGTTCATGGCAGTTCTCCAGTGCTTCTAGGTTGCTGATGGAGTTGTCCCCTAGGTTCAGGATCTTGAGTTTCTTGGACTTCCTTAATGGTCTGATGTTTTCGATGCTGTTACGGCTGAGGTTGAGCACCATCAGGTTCTCGCACTCCTCTAGAGCTTCGATGGAGGATATGGCTTGGTTAGGGAAGGTGATGGTCAGCATCACACTTGGGGAGAACTTGTTGGTGAGTGTCTTGAGGAGAGGAATGGAAAACTTGCCCTGTAGTTCATACTTGTCACTCTTGCCCTGCCCTACGGTTCTAAACTTCTCGATGTTGATGTCTGATATGTTGGTGCCTAGTAATTTGGAGCTGATGTTGTTATCCTTCTCTGACTTGCGTTGTCTGGACATCGCTGATTGGATAGAATATTTAATATAACCTTTCGATATCTATAACTATCATCTAACTATCTAACTACAATCTAACTGTTATTCAAAGATGAACCAGGTTGAGAATGCTGCCAGGAGA
>JALQPE010001390.1:0-15944 GCA_030407315.1 Asparagopsis taxiformis | reverse complement strand
CAACAATAGTTATCGACTGCCTTTTGCTCTGTTCTCCCACGCAGACCAGGAAAAACAATGGCAAACCTCTGTCCCACAAACCATTCTCCCACCGGTTGGGGCGGCCGACTCGCAGACCTGGTTCAATCTGCTAATACTAACCAAAATATTTCTATGAACATTTCCCTTGCAGGAAAAACCTATTTCAACTAGGCGAGCAGTCGGCCGAGTACAGCATTTTGCCACGGGAACAGGAAGCATTGGTATCCGTGGATACAATGGTACTTCTACCTTCGATCAGATTCGTACCTCTGCAGTCAAGAGTCTGATGGAAAAGCAGTACCAGGATATCTTCAAGCAAACCTATGCTGGCGTCGTTCAAGCTAGTCAAATACACACGAGCTATTCTCCGCAGCTGTTGGTAATTCTACGCTTACTACTGCCTTTTCTACCAATCCTCTTTCACAGTCCCTACAAATGGTAGCGCGTACCATGAAGTCCGCCAGGAGCTAGGCGTGAAACGCCAGACCTTCTTCGTGCGGATGATGGCTTTGATAATCACGATGAATTGCTCAATAATCATGGTGCCTTGATGACGATGTTGAGTAAGGGAATGAGTGAATTTCAAACGGCTATGGGCGAGCTAAACTTAGAAGATTGGTTACGACCTTCACTGTATCTGACTTTGGTCGTACTCTTACCTCTAATGGCAACGGAACGGATCACGCCTGGGCGGTAATGTTCTTGTGATGGGAGGAAAAGTGAAAGGCAAAGAGGTGTATGGCTCCTATCCCACCTTGGCGCTGAATACAGACTTAGAAATTGGGGGTGGAGTCCTTATACCCAAGATCTCCACCGACGAATACTTCGCTGAATTAGCCCTGTGGTACGGGGTCTCCAAGTCGGATCTGGCTATGCTATTCCCCAACATTGGAAACTTCTACAACACGATGTCGACGACTCCTCCGCTCGGTTTCATGAACCTGTCTTGATTCCTGATAAGTGGATGCACTCATATCGCTGAGTTTTTGCTCCTTGAAGAGGAATTAGAGGTTTTTTATCAAGTTGTTAAATATTAAAAAGAAGAATAAATGAAAAAACTGGTCACTGAACACTCAGACGGTGAGTACTCAGGCGGCAAGTGGATACCTAATCTTAGGTCTGCTCCTAGTCGCCAATCTCCTGTCCGCTCAATGCGAAGATGCCGATGCCAGCATCTGGTTAGATACTTGGGCTTCCTGTCAGCCCAGCCCAAATCCGAAGGGCAGAATATGGGAATTCCCATTGGATACAATATGATTCGGGAGTGTTAGAAATTTGTCTAAAACTTGGGTTTGGAATACCAATGATCCCAATCAGCTTCAACGAGGGTTTCAACAAGTTAAGGTGGATTATTCTGTTGATGGAGAAGCTTGGACCAACTGGGGAGAAATGACCTTCCCTATGGCGACAGGGCAGGCAGTATATGGTGGATTTCTGGCCCTGATCTAGTAGGGATTCAAGCTCAATATGTGCTCTTAACGGCCCTATCTAATCATGGCGATGCTTCTTGTTATGGCCTGGCTGAGATCAAGTTTAATCTCTTGCCCAATCAATCCCTGGACAGTATTCCTGGTAGGGGAGAGGAATGTGCTGTCATTGATGCCGTTTATGTGGAAGCTGTGACGGAGTCCGAAGCTTTTCTGAGCTGGGATTATGAGCTAGAGGGAGGTGAGGCTTTCTTTGTGGTAGAATATCGCACTGGTGATGGAGAGTGGATAGAGGCAGAAACCGATGAGGCTGAAATCCTGCTTATTAACCTTGAACCTGAAACAAATTATGAATTTCGTGTAGCGATCATTTGTGATGAAGAGGCTTTCTACTCTGAAGTTGAGGATTTTACTACGGGAGAACAAGATCCAGATTGTTTTCGAGTGGAGGGAATCATGGTCACGGAGATTACGGGGAACTCCGCCTTGGTCAGTTGGCCAGGAGATGGAGGATTCGACCTATATTTCCTCCGGTTCACCAAGGCTGATGAGTTAGATATTGTAGATGATGAAACGGAAGAGACAAGTATGCTTATAGAGGAATTGGAGCCCTACACGGATTACATTCTACAGATAGGCGTTCTTTGGGGTGAAGAAGTAGCCTGGAGCGCTTCGGTCTATTTTACGACCACTGGGCGTCAACGCCACTTCTGATCCAAATTCGCCAATTTCAAACTACCAGGTCTTTCCTAATCCAACCAATGCTAACCTTGTACTAGAATTCAATACGTTAGAGCAGGAGCCGTTAGCTTACTATTTTTCTAATACGATGGGGAGCACCATTCTTCAAGGACAGTATCGATCTCAGGTGGGCACCAATCGCCACACCTTCAACTTATCTAACTTCCCAGACGGAGTGTACATTTTAGCTATGACGACTAGGGATGGCCGTCAACGTTTGACAGAAAGAGTAGTGAAGATTACCAGATAAATAAGGAAAAGGGACAATAGATATAGTGAAATGGTAATTCAAGAGGGAAGTCGGTCGAGTGGGATCGATTCCTTCCTTGTACCAGTAGATTCTAAGAAGACATTGCATGCTCTGCCCTAAGTGGAGTCGATCGAATACACCCAGTTGAGGATCGGGGTCTTCTAGTTCCTCATCAACAAAGATGTAATGATCCCTTTGAAATAGATTTTCATGATCCAAAATATTGAGAAAGGATAAGGCCACTTCGCCCTTCCCGCCATTATTGGATAAAGAGAATTTTCGACTAAGACTCAGATCTAGGCGTTGATAGTCTGGGAGTTTCTCAGCGTTTAGCGCAGGGTAAAGCAATTCATAATAAAAACTCCTCATCTTCATCATCGTAATAGGTTTCAATATCCTGTGGAGCGGAAAAATGGCAAGCCACTGCGATATAGATAATTAAGGGAGAGTGTCCACTGGTTGTGCGTGAAGCTGTTCATAATACTCAGCTTGTGAGGCTGATTATTCGTGGCTACAAACGGTTCGGCTTCAATATCAGGGAATAAATAAGTACCATCACTAAAACTATAATTGAACCATAGTTTGTAGTTTTTCCAACGTTTGGTGACCAAAAGATCAACCCCACTAGCCCGGGAATCGCCGGAAGCGAATTCCTCGATATTATCTTGTTGACGGAAAGCGGAGGAATAGGTTGACAAATCACGCGTGAATGATGGTAGGCTTCGATATCCAATAACCAACCTTTCCCTTGGTATAGTGCGCCCATCGCCAATTTCTGAGCTTCTTGTGAATTATTCGTTTCTGTACGACTAATGACCCATACAGGGCTATTGATTTCAAGTTCATTCTCGCCGAATTCCCGCAATTGCGTAATGTATTGCTGCAGCAGACCTGCCGAAAACTTTAGCTTAAATTTTTCACTCAAGGCCAATTGAGCATTGAGTCGCGGAGAAAAAGCCACTTGCTGTGCTTCCTTGTAATAGGTACCTCGAAGTCCGATGTCCAGTTGCCACTTTCGGTTCTGGTATTGTAGACTGGAATGTATATTGTGGAAGGTTCCTCTCTGATTATTGATGTCCTGATGCTGCCCCTCAAGTGCCGATCTGTAATCGATATTGAAATCCACCGTTTTTTGATTAAAAGTATATCCCCATTGAAATGCCAGGTTAGGATTCTTGGCCCAATGATTGCTAAGCCAGCCGAAAAGTCTCGAATTTGATTAAATACATTGTTTAAAATGATCTGGTCTCCCGTGCTATCAGCTTCTTCTTCCTCGATCAGATAGTTATAGTCGTTTCTATAATGCGAATACGCACCAAAAACTTTACCTGACCAATTGTTGCTCAGGTTGAGATCGAAACTCGTACTAACTGCCTCGGTACCGAAGATCACATCATCGGTGGTCAGCCAGTCTTCCTCAAAAAGTAGGGTAGTGAAGTTAAAATCATTCTGACTTTGAAGTAGCTTAATTTCAGGTGAGCGTTTTTTGCCAGTTGCCAGTTAAGTTTGCCATTCCAGTCATAAAATTTTAGGGCTTGCTCAGGGCTTAGATCATCCTCTGTTTCTACCACTTTAGTACCCTGAAACACCTTGTTTGTATAGCTTTCCATGGTCGGGGGTGCCAAACCAAGGGGTGAGTGATCGCCTTCCCGACAATAATAGAGATAGCTTTTTGGGGTTGAATAGGTAAATCGATAAAAGCATGGGCTTCTGTCAAGGTGGTTCCTAAGCCAGCTTTGAACGCTGTAGAGATGGAATCATTCAAGGAGATATCGACCACGCCGCCCACTCTGTCATCATAGGATGGATCGAACACTCCCTTGTAGACCTTCACATTTCTACTATAAAAGGATTGATGGCGGAGATCATGCCAAAGAAATGGCCGGGCTCGTATAAACTGACTCCTTCCCAAAGGATTAGATTTTGATCTGCTGATCCTCCTCGAATCTGGATATTAGTGGCGCTTTCATCACTGCTGGAGATGCCAGGAAGGTACTGAATGGTCTTAAGTAAGTCTTGCTCAATGTTGACATAGTTGTTGGCGATCTGTTGGAAACTGATATCTACTGCATTATAATGGTCCCCTTCTTCGATACCATCTAGTAGATAATCTTTTACAACGATTTCTGTGCTAAAAACCAGTGGATCCATCTTGAGCAAAAAGGTCGGACAATTGTCTTCTTGAAATGCTTGAATGGGAACCTGTTTTTTTTGATAACCTAGATAGCTCAAGGTGATCAATTCATTCTTTCGAGCCGTCACTTTACATCGAAACGACCGTCCAGAGTCGATTGAGTTCCTTGGAGACCATCTGTTGTGAAAATATTGGCAAAACCTAGTGGGTAATTGGACTCGGCATCCAGCAAATAACCGCATATATAGTATTCTTGCTTCTCTGCCAGAAAGACCAAAACATTCTTATTGACGATTTCGAAACTTAAAGGGGTAGCAGCTAATATTTTGTCTAAATAACCGCTGGACCCGATGGTAAGTTTGCCACTAAACTGATACGGTTCTACCAGGGTTTGGTCATAATTGAAGGTGAGATCTGAGTTTCGTTCAATCTGTTTAATGACCTCAACAAGGGGGGTGTTTTCGAATTCTAGAACGGATGTCTGAGAGATCACTAACTGGGGAATACTTATTACTAAAAAACTCAATAATATATGCCACCGCATAGTGATTACAAGGGATTATGATGAAAGATATAGACTAAAGATACAAGATTTAGAATGACTCCGTGAAGGAGAGTACAATGGGGTTTTACTTGAAAATTCTCACCTCAGAACGGTCAGCACTGATTTCAAATTGCAGTTGCTTCGGCCGAGTTAGAAGATACAGCGCAGTATCTAAGTTGTTATGCTGGAAGCTGCCAACAAATGGGGTATCAATATAGGGACGTTCTAATTGCACATTGTACTGTCTCTCTAGTTCTTCGAAAGCTGCATCCCAGGGTTCTCCGTTGAATTCGGATTTGCCCTCGGCCCAAGCTGGGGAATTGGCGGTTTAATTCACGTTCAATTTCCCATTTATTAGCTCGCCATTGTCCGGCTTCTCCGGCTACTAGGGTATCTCTTTGGCCATTTCTTTCGATGGCTACTTTGCCAGTGTAGCACTCTACCCGGAGTGTCATCCCAGGCTCTCACATTAAAGGAGGTACCCAATACTTTTACTTCGCCTTGAGTTGTTTCTACAATGAAAGGACCCCTTTGGTAACTTCAAATAGTGCCTCTCCCTCCAAGCTAATTCTTCTTTCCGTTTTCCAGTCATTGTCCTGATAAGTAATAGTAGAACCATCATTTAACACAATAGAAGAAACCATCCTTAAAAGTGCGTTCCGCGATCTCTCCAGCCGCCGCATCAAGGCTAGAGTCACCTGCTGCTAGCCAAAACCAGAGCCCGAATAATAAGGCAATACTCGCTGCTGCACCCTGCATACCAGCGCCAATCTAAGCGACGAACCGTAACCGCCTTGGGCTGCATCGAGTAGCTTTGAATTTCTCCAAGGCAGCTTTGGGGTCATACGGTGGTAGACTAGAACTGTCTGTGAAGCGTGTAATTGCTTCCAGTTCCTCCAACGCACCACTCCGCTTGAGTTCCTGCTCTTCTTCAGCAGTGATCTCGCCGCTTAGCCATCGTGCATATAATGTGTCTTTATCCATAATTATCCCTTTTCATAGATATAACAGCTAGTTAGCGTATACCCTACACTTTTTTGGATACTTTTCTTAAAGCTTTCAAGGCTTTGTGCATTCGTTTTTCGATCGTCTTCACGCTTAATTCTAATATCTCAGCTATTTCTCGATAAGTTTTTTTTATCCATTCGATTCATCAAAAAGACTATCCGCTGATCTTCCGGTAAAGCAGCAATGGCCTCTTCTAATCTTTTTCGAAACTCTTCCTCTTCCAACAAGAATTGGGGAGTGAGGTTTAGAGGATTGGGTATGTGGCTGTTTCTCAAAGCGTAGCACTACTTTTTGATGTGCCACCTGGTTTAGAAAAAAGGTTGTTTGCCACGGTAAAAAGATACGACTTGGCCTTGGCTTGTTCTACTTTTCCACAATTCTCCAAAGCTTACCAAAAGCCTCTTGTACCAAATCTTCCGCCTGTGGCATGTTACCGGTTTTGTAATACAGGAAATTTCGAAGCCCTTCAGCCTCAGCTAAAAGATCGATCCAAATACATCTTCCTTGCAAACCAGGATTTTGCATGTTTTATCCTTCCTGTAGTAGGTGAAGTGTCTAATTAATTGTTGATCAACAAAAGTAAGGAAAAGGGGGGAATGCTTGAATATAAAGAACTCATATATCTATCGTTGGGTTGAGGTAAATAATTGTGTTTTTTGATGGAAAATGGTGTTAGTGGACCATTGGAAACTTACATTCTTCTAAAATGCATGGTATCTTGCCGTTCTCATTAGCGATTCAGTATCATGACTAATAATAAGCAAAATAATCCTGGAGATAATGGAAGTCAGAAGTGGGTTGAACTAAAGCGAAGATATGAATTGATCTTGCAATCCGCAGGGGTAGGTATTTATGGCTTGAATGCAGCGGGACACACAACTTTTGCCAACAAAGCAGCAGCAGAGTTGATTGGTTGGGAACTGGACGACCTGGTGGGAAGTCTCAGCATGATATTTTGCACCATAGCAAGGCGGATGGGTCTCCGTATCCAGCTAAAGACTGTCCCATCTACGCTGCTTTCAAGGATGGTCAGGTTCATCATGTAGAAGATGAAGTGTTTTGGCGTAAAGATGGTACTTGTTTCCCAGTAGAATATACGAGTACCCCAATTAAAGATGAAGAGGGAAGGCTATAGGAGCAGTCGTTATATTCAAAGATATCACGGATCGCAGGAAAGCTGAAAAAACCATTCAGAAGGCGAACCAGGAGTTACAAGATGCGCTACAGGAAGTGGTTAAGTTGAAGGGGCAATTGGAGTTAGAAAACAAGTACTTACAACAAGAGATAAAACTGAGACACAATTTTGAAGAGATTGTTAGCCAAGGACAAGCCTTTAAGGAAGTCTTGCAACAGATTGAACAGGTAGCCCCTACAGATGCTACGGTCTTGATCTTAGGAGAATCAGGAACCGGAAAAGAACTCCTAGCAAGAGCTGTACACAATGGCAGTAATCGTAAGGAGCGCCCTTTAGTAAAGGTGATTGTGCAGCCCTACTGCCAATCTTATTGAAAGCGAATTGTTTGGACATGAAAGAGGGGCCTTTACTGGTGCATTGACAAAAAAAATTGGGCGATTTGAATTGGCCGATGGGAGGAAAACTATCTTCCTGGATGAAGTAGGAAATTCCAATTGAGCTGCAGCCCAAGCTATTGCGAGTGTTGCAGGAAGGAGAATTTGAAAGATTAGGAAATCCTCGTTCGATTAAGGTGAATACTCGTGTGATTGCTGCTACAATCGAAATCTTAAGAAAGCTATTGAGAAGGGAGAGTTTAGGGAAGACCTTTACTACCGACTTCATGTTTTTCCACTACACGTCCCTCCCCTCAGAGACAGAAAAGAAGATATTCCTTTACTCGCCCAGCATTTTGTTAAGAAATATAGTTCAAGATTTGGGAGGACAGTTAGCCTGATTACCAAGAAGGTGATGAAAGAATTATGTGCTTATTCCTGGCCCGGAAATGTTCGAGAACTAGAGAATGTGATAGAACGTGCCATGATCACAAGCCTAGGCAACAAACTAAACTTAGGCAATGCTTTACCTATTGCGACGAAGAGTCAACTGAAAAATCAGTTTTGCACCCTAGAGGAATTGGAGCGAAACCATATTCTTAGGACGCTAAAGCATACACACTGGAAAGTGAGCGGTAAAGGTGGGGCTGCAGAATTATTGGGTCTGAAGCGTACGACTTTAGAAGCCCGCATGAAGAAACTAAATATTCAAAGACCTTACTGAGTAAATGCCAAAATATTGGCAAAAATGCCAATATTTTGGCACATTTGTACAATGTTGTGTATTTGTGTGTTTTTTGTAATGGCCTGTTTGTCAGGTGTTAATGATTAGTTTTTGTTTTTGGCACGCTGCTTGAATAGTGATGATATAAATTATTCAAAAATCAAGCATAGTCATGAAAAAATTAAAAGCATTCTACTAAGCACATTATTTTTACTAGCCTTCCATTACAGTTATGCTCAACTTCCTGATCCCGGCTTCGAGATCGATGAAACAACTGCAATTGTGATTACAGATCCTCAAAAATGACTTCTTAAGTCCAGATGGTGTCGCTTGGGGAGCAGTAGGAGAAAGTGTAAAAGCCAATAATACCATAGAAAACCTGGAGACTCTGTTTAGAGTAGCAGAAGAAAAAGGTATTCCAGTATTCATTTCTCCACATTATTACTACCAGCACGATCACGGCTGGAATTTGAAGGAGCCTTAGAAAAACTGATGCACAATATTCACATGTTCGATCGTAGCGGTCAACTTTCTACGAAAGGCTTTGAAAATTCCGGGGCTGATTGGTTGGATCGATACAAGAAATATATCGAACAGGGCAATGTGACCGTAGTAGGTCCGCACAAGGTTTTTGGGCCAGAGCAAAATGACCTTAGCCTACAATTGCGTAAAAGGAAGGTAGATAAGATTGTGTTGGCGGGTATGTCCGGTAATCTTTGTGTAGAAGCACATATGCGGGAATTGATCGAGGACGGCTTTGAAGTAGCTGTAGTGGGAGACGCCACGGCCTCCGCCATACTGCCGAATCTGGATGGTAATCAAGCGGCTCAAACCAACTTTAGAATGATCGCTAGCCTGTTTACACCACGGATTCTTTTGTGAGCGAGGTAGCTGGTTTTACAGCAAAGAATAAGTAAAACTTCCTCCAATCTCGCTTTCTCGAATAAGGATTACGCTAATCTAATAGTCCTTTTTCCGAATTTTTTCTACAACTGAAGTTCCTAGCAGGCAGATCAGATGATCCAGCTCGGGCCAGTGGTATGTCCTGATAGAGGCTTTGGGGGGGCGATTGACAGAAATAGATACAAAGAAAGCAACCCACACCTCCAGGCCTAGTACGACACATCCGAAATTTTTTGCCAACCTATAACATAATTTCTTCACGGGAGATCAGAAGATCTCCCGTGATCCTAACTTTATAACTAATGGAAAAAAAATATCCCATACCTCCTTTTACAGAGGAGACCGCTAGACAAAAGATCCAAGCTGCTGAAGATGCCTGGAATTCAAAAGACCCACAAAGAATAGCCTTAGCCTATACCGAGGATTCTGAGTGGAGAAACCGTTCGGAGTTTATCAATGGCAGAGAAGAGATTATCGCTTTCCTAACCCGAAAATGGGAGACGGAGTTAGATTACAAACTGAAGAAATCCTATTGGGCACATAGCAACAATCGCATTGCGGTTCGCTTTGAGTACGAATGGAGAGCTGCTGATGGGCAATGGTACCGTGCCTATGGAATGAAAACTGGGAATTTGACGATCAGGGCCTGATGGCTAAAACGCTTTGCCAGTATCAATGATCTTCCTATTAAAAGAGGAAGAGCGTCGATTGTAAAGGAAGTCTATTTGCCTAATGAATTTATAGCAGGGTGAGTGGAAAACGGGAATAGTAATGCTTCTCGATTTTCCACTCACCCTTTCATGTTCTTTCTTGTATCCTTTTTCCTTTGTATCTCCTGCAGAACGCGGTCTTCACTAATTATCACTTCCCAATCCAGAGTACTCATAGAATCTCCCTTAGGTTTTACCTATAAAGGAGTAGGCATCTACCCTGTAGAAGTAGCAGATATACTGTTGTCAGGTATGTTTTAGGCTATCCTATAAACTTAGCTTTGTATTGTAATTCAGCTTGGGCAAAAGCCAAGGAAAGAATATGTTCCTTGAAAGTATGTGAAGGTATTTGAGGTCAACGGTAACCGACACTTAGGTTTGAATCTCAAAAAACCAAATATCTCTGTACCATTATTACCTATAGTCTCTAAGATTGGAATTGATAAGCAAAGAGCGGTGGTAAATGATGGTACATCATTTAATTATTTCACTATTGCCTTTCAATTAAAACGTTGTGAATTCTTTTTCAGAACTTCTTATTGAAGGGACTAAAATTAGAAATCATGCAAAAGAAATTGAATTCTTTTAGCGAAAACGGTGGCCTGGAAATAGCCATCAATCCCAATGATTTAAGAGTTACTGGCAGTGCCAGAATTCTTGAAGGAAAATCTACCGGCGGGTTTCGAGAAGAACCACATATTCAACCTCCAAATCGACATGGAAGTACCAATAGAGTGATTCAAATGATCAATCTTGGGCGGTACAAATGGACTGGAGAGTGGATGGCCTTTTTGCTTGCCTACTGAATTGTGGATACTGGAAGTGTAAGTTGTATTTTGAGCAAATGGGAGGAGGAGAAACCTCTTTTAGTCCAGAAACGATTACACAGGATCTAGGTCGATCTGGCCAGCGCTACAGGGGACTAATTGATGTGCAACCTTATGCTTTAAAGCCTGGTGTGTATCGAGTGATAGTTTGTCTACAGTATTGCTTCGAAAATGGCAACCCAGGCCTATCGCTGGCTTTGAGGATGTCGGTTTAGTGAAAATTTACCAAGAGAAAAGGGTTGCTAATACTCAACCCATCGAAAATGGTTTTGACATAGCCGCAACAGGGGTTGGCTCTTAGCAATTCCCCGATTTATCAGGGACCTGGGAAAGGTGATCAACAAGATCTCTTTCCCACCTTTAGACAACTTCAAGTTGAAACAGGCTACCCACAAAAACTCCGCTCACTTTAACTAGAGAGGCGGAGTTTTTTTTGTGTGCAAGCCTTATCCTTCCTAACTTATATTGAATCTATTTCACAGAGCCCACGCTCTAGTGCCAGCTTAACTATTCTAGGATCATCAATTTTATCAACGTCCAAACCGGAGGCCTTAATTTTGAGAGATATTCTTTCTATGCGTCGTAATGGTTGAAATCGCAGGAATTAAGGCATTGCTTATCTCTTCATCGGCTAATTGCTCCATGTCAAGCAACAGTAGCAGCTGTTCCTTGCGCTTCAATTCATCCCAAAATATCAAGTCTTTCAAGTACAGTAAATAAACTGATGAGCCTGGGATCATGGATGAGGTTGAATTGATCACTCGAATGGCTAAAGATGCGAATGATCTTTTTTAGACTATTTGTAGAAACTGAAGTGAAATTGCGCAGCTGAATTAAAGATTGGAGTATTTTTCTTTTCATCAGCGGAAAGTATTTGCCAAAGTCCAGATTCTCTTGATACTTTGTCTTCAGTTTGTGGTATTAGGATTATCTATTTCCTTAAATTTTAATCCTGCTTTTAGACTTTTTGTGATGAGATGATCGAGATCTATTATCCTTAACTGTTGGGTCGTTTTTCCTTTTAGCAAATATTGAATAATTTGTTTTTCTTGCTTGGAAAGATTTTTCCAGATACGTAAAGCAAGCTGGTGCTTTCCGATTATTTCAAGCAAATCAGGATAGGATATACCCGTAAGTTTCCTTGCTTTTTCCTTAATGGTACTTCGCAATTCTTCAACTCTGGGAGGTTTGGTTTAAAGCTTGCCGCTATTTGATGATTGCTCTTAGCCTGCAGAACCGAACAAAAGATTTTTTTTTCGGTTTTACTTAGCTTGTTCCAAAAATCTGGCTTCTCTTGGGATGAGATCTTTAGTGGATAAGTGGCACCAAGCTTGTACACCATTTCGATCATATGAATGATGGTTGAAAAATCTTCCCTTTGGAATAAGGCCAAAGATGCCATTATCCCGATCAACGTATCCCGCATTGGCGACCGAAAAGAATACAATGCGCGGGCCACAATATTTCCCGTCCACGTCAATAAATGGATGCGCTTCTCTGATACGAACAGCCAACTCTTTACCATCCATAGAAGATGCTGGAAAGTTGACATCGAGCAACAACACATCGATCTCTTGATCATCTTCTAGAATCTTTAGACAGGCTTCCGGAGACGGAGAATTGCCCTTAAAATTAATCTTAGGAAATTCCAGAAATAATTTTCTAGGCCTTCCGCCTGAACAGTGTTGTCATCCACTGTCATCACATAATGCTGGTTCCGCTGGTTTCCATAGGGAGGTATTTAAATTAGGAAACTAAATTATTAACTGATCACAGATGTTGTATTGTAGGGCTAGTTTATTGATTTCAGGGTGATTAAGATGTTTTACTTTAATTCCAAATGATTGTAATTTCGAAATTATAATCTTTTGATGAGAGATTATAGCATGTTTGCTAATATGTAAATTAATAGCAAATTTTTTCTACTTCAACTCCTTTTAAAGTTTGACAAAGGATTTTTTTTTTGTCGAATAGTTAATGTGTCAATAAAATGCCTTTGAATGGTTTCTGGAGGATAATAGACTGCTCTTTATGATAAATATTCTCTAGCATACTCATCAATTCAACTATACCTTGATTTTTGGGTATTAAACCATGAAAGCCATTGTCAGGGTCTACAATGGCTTTATTACTAATGGTCATAAAGGCAATCCGAGGTTTGTTACCTGGATATAGGTGCCGTATTTCACGAGCCATTGAATACCATCTTTCGTTTCTTCTGGAAATTGTACATCCATCAAAATGATATCCACCATAGAAGATGTTTTTTAAGCTTTTGTAAACATTCTTCTGGATTGTTGGCACGATCTAAATATTCAATCGCTTTAGAATCATTGAAAAATCGTGCAATACCACAATCAGGATATTGTCATCATCCACGATGAATACTTTAATTTTTCCCTTCTTTTGAGCTTTCATTTTTTGGTTTTATTTATGTAGGGGTATCTTAATGGTAACAGTAGTGCCTTCTCCTTTTTGAGATTCTATATTAATGTGGCCGCCAAGTATTCTTCTACTCTATACTTTACGTTTTAAGCCCGATTCCTGCTCCTTTCTTGTCTTTTCTTAGATCGGATTCATTCTCCTTAAATCCGATTCCATCATCCTCTATCAACATGATGAGTGAGCCGTTTTCTTTGATAATATTGACATTAGCTTGTGTAGCCTCAGCCCATTTTTCAATGTTTTCTAATAGTACATTAGTGATGATAGCCATTTGATTGCCTACCATTGCAGGAACTTCCTCTATATTTAAGTAATATGTTTTTTTAGTTCAAAAGGAGCTATTCGCTTTAACTGGTTGATAATGAGTTCGATTTCTGGAGCCAGCCCCGCTGGTACTCATAGGTGCCTTCTGTATTAATCAAAGAACGAGAATCTTCATATAGACTATCGGTAAGAACTAATGCTTCCGCAAGTGCTTCTTCTTTCTTAGCTAATTGGTAATATTCTAATTCTCTCTTTATGCTGATGATTCGTGGACAAATCGATCATGTAATACCCTATTTAGTTTATGTCGATCACTTGAGAATCCCTTATTGTGCTCATTTAGAATTCCAGGCAATTTTCTTTTGGAATTTCTTTTCTTGCTTTTCGTTTTCAGAATCTAGTTTTTGAACACCGACTTTTTTCTTTTCTACTCTGACAGCGATGATGGATAGCGAAAGAATGAGTAGACCCAATAAAAGAGCGATTAGTAGACCTTGCTTATTTTTATTGATTGAAACATTTAATTCCTGCTTCAGCGTTTCTCGATCATCTTTTAGATTATATAGCAATCGTGTATTTTGCTTTTTTAACTCTTGACCAACAGCGTCCAATTTAAGTAGATGTTGAGGCCAATTGACTTGTATCCTTTAAGACTTGATAAGCATCAACAAAGATTCGCTCTAATCTTTCCTGATCTTGAAGGGCTCCGCTAGATGCTAGTTGAATGTTATTAGCCGTGGTAATAGCTTGGATGTATTTCCTTCTTCTAAATAGAGTTCAGCCAGATTTAGTAGAGGCGTATTAACTCCATTGGAATAATTCCTTAAGCGGTAGAAATTAATGCTTCGTTCAAAAAATTTTGGCCAGGATAGTATCAGCTTTTGCCAGCTCTAGTATCCCCCGTTCATTTCTACCTGGGCCATGCGGGCAGTATCTTTACTATTGACAAAAAAATCAGAGCAGCTTTTCAAAAGCCTTTCTGCTTGATCTAGTCGTCCTTTTTTTTATAGCCAACGGCTAAATTAAAGTAGCTAATGGCCATATACAATGAGGTGTCTACCGCGGCTTGGCGATAAGCTTTCCTTGCCTCACTATTGTAGTGTTTCAACTCTTTTAAGGAAAAAGAGTCCATTTCAATGAATATATTGGCTACATGTAGATAGATATTTCCTTTGGTTATAGCATGAGATTTGCCCGGTAGTTTATTGAGGCTTTTGATAGCTTTCGTTGCATATTTTAAGGCCATGTGAAAGTCAGCACGTCTTTTTTCATTGATAGATAATGCATTGAACACCCTCACCACTCCAATTAGATCTTTCCGGGATTCTCGAATAGCTAGTGCCTGTAACATTTCCTGTTAGCCTCTTCGTGCTGACCTTGGTCTCGAAGAATAAAACCTTTAGCAAATGGGATGTAAGCTAGGTAAGCGCGACAAGAATCGATGGTGGTATTTTCACTTGCGAAATTCCCTTATGATTTTCGCTAAGGCTTGATCTAGTTTATTGGCTTTTTGTAGGACTTGAGCTGGCTTGATATAAGTGGCTGTATAATCCTCACATTGTGCATTGGAGAACTGAAACGTAAATAATGTAAATACAATCAGTAAAATGCTTGTTCTCATGGTTCCTTTTTATGGTATAAGCAGGTAAACTTCCTTTGAGGGAGTTGATGTGGTGCAGGTACAACCGTGTATCTTCCTAATAAATACCTTTGTTGAGTGCTACTCTCCTACAATTCGTCTGGAGGGTCCATGGTGCGGGCTTTAGCACTTGCATATTGATCGTTTGGGTTCAGTAACTGAACATTTAACTCAAAAGGATCATTTAGTTTGATGTCGCCAGTATATTCATAAGTCATGACGGGAGATACTGCTACTCCTTCATATACATCTCCGAATAACCTATCTTTTGATAATGCAATATGCTTAACTAGGTGCCCCACCCTTCTTATCAAGCTTGACCTCTTCTAAGGATGGGTGGTAGTAGTATCCCTGCAAGGGAATTAATGTGCTTAGACAAACGTGATTGGTCTCTGCTTTCTTGAAAATATAAGTGTAAGGACATTGATAGGCCGTCGTCTCGTCGGCCATGAATTTTTTGTTATCCGCATCCTCAATGCTTACAGAAAGTGTCTTTTAATGATAAGAGCAGTCTGACTTTCAACTCTAACCATGATTTTATCGACAGGGCTATCATTGCTGATATCATCATCAGTATGGCCCACTGCATTATTTTCAATATCGTCATCTACCTGAACAGGGTCTTTCATCCTTTTTGGTATCGTTACCT
The DNA here is from genome assembly GCA_030407315.1 of Asparagopsis taxiformis. Lineage (NCBI taxonomy): Eukaryota > Rhodophyta > Florideophyceae > Bonnemaisoniales > Bonnemaisoniaceae > Asparagopsis > Asparagopsis taxiformis. The sequence continues at coordinate 149 of JALQPE010001390.1, read as the reverse complement.
TCTTTTTGACCAATATCACTTTTTGATCCTCCTCAGGCTCTCCTAATACGTCAAGAGAATAGTCAGCACGCCATCACTAAACCTATTCTTAGGTTCTCCAATACTTTGCCCTCTGTAATAGGGATAATAAGGAATAACGAATATTGGTT
>JALQPE010001389.1:0-13067 GCA_030407315.1 Asparagopsis taxiformis | reverse complement strand
AAAATAGGTAATCAAGAAGGAGAGTCAGGGATGGCATTACTTAGAGCTTACAGAGCCCTGCCCAAGTATCGTCCTTTGATCAAGTTTTTGAGTGTGAAGGAATCAAGGTGAATTTGCAGAAGCGGAGAACTTCTACATGCAGGAGCAGTCCAAAATATGCACCTGGTCGATGAACCTTTGCTTTTTACCATTGATGAGAAGAATAGAAATGTAGAGTTGACGGAGCTAGGTTCTGAATTCCTGGCACGTGGTAGTGAAGATACCAACTTCTTCATCCTACCAGACATTGCTACTGGCATGATGGAGATCGATAGCAATGAAGAATTGTCTAAGACCGAATTGGCAGAGGCAAAAAACAAATTAGCACAGGACTTTCGCTGTTAAATCTAAGCGCTTACACTCGATTAGTCAGTTGCTCAAGGCTTATACCTTGTTTGAGCGCGATGATGAGTACGTTGTAATCGATGGTCAGGTTAAGATTGTTGATGAGCAGACCGGCCGTATGATGGAAGGTCGTCGTTACTCCGATGGTCTACACCAAGCCTTGGAAGCCAAGGAAAATGTAAAAGTAGGAGATATCACTCAGACCTACGCAACGGTTTACTTTGCAGAACTACTTCCGAATGTATCACAAGCTGGCGGGTATGACAGGTACTGCCGAAACAGAAGCGAGTGAGTGAGCTTGGGAGATTTATAAACTGGATGTGGTCGTTATTCCAACTAACCGTCCAATCCAAAGAAAGGACCAAGAAGACTTAGTATATAAAACGGAGCGCGAGAAATTCAATGCGGTAATCGATGACATTGTTAAGCTGAGTGGTGAAGGTAGACCCATCCTTGTAGGTACCACCTCGGTTGATGTCTCTGAACGCTGAGTAGAACCTTGCGACTTCGAGGTCTTGATCACAACGTGTTGAATGCAAAACAACACCAGCGAGAAGCTGAAGTTGTGGCTGAAGCCGGTAAGCCAGGGAAAGTTACTATTGCAACCAACATGGCCGGTCGGGGTACAGATATCAAGATATCAGACCAAGTGAAAAGTGCCGGTGGACTAGCCATTATTGGTACTGAACGACACGATTCTCGTCGAGTAGATAGACAGTTGCGGGGTCGGGCGGGTCGTCAAGGAGATCCAGGTAGTTCTCAGTTCTATGTTTCCTTGGAAGACCGTTTAATGCGTCTTTTCCAATCTGAACGTATAGCGGGCTTGATGGACAAGATGGGACACCAGGAAGGAGAGGTTATCCAGCATTCGATGGTTACCAAATCCATAGAAAGAGCACAGAAGAAAGTAGAGGAAAATAACTTTGGGATTCGTAAGCGCCTACTGGATATGATGATGTGATGAATATTCAGCGGGAAGCTATTTACAAGAAACGTAAAAATGCCTTAGCTGGTGATCGTCTAGCAGTTGACCTAGCGAACATGTTCCACTCTCTATTGGAGAGTTTGGTTTATTCTCATAAACAGAATGGGGATATTGACACTTTCCGTAGAGAAATGTTAAGCATGATTGGTTTTGATCCAGAAATGGATGCCAGTGATTTTACGGAAGGCCGCGTTGAAGATGTGACCAACCACTTCTACCTGCAATTCACGGATTTCTATGATCGAAAATTCAAGCAGATCACTGATGCCTTGATGCCTGCCATTAAGGATGTCTACGAAAAGCAATTCCATAAATACAAGCGCATTTTATTGCCATTTACAGATGGTAGTTCCCATCCCTTGGCCGTAACCGCAGATATTGAGGCGGCCGTCAAATCCGGTGGTAAGTCGGTAGTGCGTGATATTGAAAAAGCAGTAACGCTTTCTATTATCGACGAGAAATGGAAGGAACACCTGCGCTCGATGGACGAGTTGAAGGAATCCGTACAGGCAGCCTCATTTGAGCAAAAGGATCCTTAGTGGTCTATAAGATGGAAGCCTTTAATCTCTTCGAAGAACTTATCTTCACTGTTAATCAAAGCGTAACAGCTTACCTTGCTAAAGGTTCCTTGCAAGACAATAGAGGAGTACAACAGGCCAAAGAGCAGAAAACGGATACCAGTAAGATGAGAACGCACCGTACTGGTGAAGAAGAAGCGGCTAGAGCAGCAGCGGAAGGCGTTAGCCAAAATAGAGCTAAGCCCAGTACGTTCAAACGAGTAGACAAGAAAGTTGGTCGTAATGATCCTTGTCCTTGTGGCAGCGGTAAGAAGTTCAAACAATGTCACGGAAGAGGATAAACATCTTCTGAAGATATAAATATGGGAGCCTTGACTATCTGGTCAAGGCTTTTGTATTTTAAGGCGTTAAGAGTTCTCCGGAATCTTGGATTCCTTATTATTTCAACATTATCGATCTAGATATGGCCAGCACACATCTATTCCTGGAACTTTTCGACTATAATTACCATACCAACAATCAATTCATCCAACTTATTCTAGGCCTAGATAATCCACCAGAAAAGACCATTACCTTTATTGATCATATCTTTAATGCTCACCAGATTTGGCTAACCGAATACACCCGGAAGGAGAAGTCTTTGGCGTTTGGCAATCCCATGATCGTGCAGCTTGGCAATCGCTAAACCACCAACTACATGAACGAAGTATTCAATACTTAAAAAAGGATCCTGCTGGAAGAGACCTTCAAAGTAAAATCACCTATCAAAACTCCAAAGGCCAGTCTTTCACCAATGTACTTCACGATATCTATTTTCATATTATAAATCATGGCACGCACCATCGATCACAAATTGCCTTATTACTTCGGCAAAATGAAATAGACCCTCCTGCTTCTGATTATATTTCTATAAACGCTAAGCTCTTCCTACCCCCTCTTAGCGGTTTATAAAGGCTAAAAATCTCTATTTTCCTATAAAAACTACAAATTAGAGTAAAATAATTTGACAATTCTGCTGATATAAACTACATTTAAGATAAATATTTTAAACATGAGTAAACATAGACTCGGCGAATTTGAAGAATTAGTGATGCTAACCGTTGCAGTCCTATATGGAGAGGCCTATGGTGTAGCCATCATTGATGAGATGGAAAGACGCCTGGATCGAACGGTAAGTATTGGCTCTCTCCAAACCGTGCTACGTCGCTTGGAAAAGAAGGGATATCTAGCCTCCGAATTTGGCGAAATCACGAAGGTTAGAGGCGGGAAGCGGAAGCGGTTCTTTACCGTAACCAATATGGGACGGAAGGCATTGGAACAAGCTAAAGATCAGCGTATTGATCTTTGGAATTCAATCCCCAAAATAGCTTTTGGCGATTAGTATGAAAAAGAAAAACCTCTATCAACTACCCGAACTCCTATTTCGCTTTTCAGATGGTTTTGCCATCCAGATTTTGTTGAGGACATAGAAGGCGACCTTCAGGAAAGGTTCGATCGAAGAACGGCACAGCATGGAATGAAACGTGCCAAGTGGTTGCTAGCTAAGGATGTGGTTTCTCTATTTAGGCCAGGTATCATTAGACCTTTAAGGCCAAATTACGCACCTAATACTGTTGTTATGTTTCGACATCATCTGTTGTTGACCTATCGTCAATACAAACGTTCTCCGAACACCTTCCTCATCAATGTGTTAGGACTAGCTTCTGGCTTGGCTTGCGCACTATTCATCTTGTTATGGATACAAGATGAATACAATATGGATCGATTTCATGCCAAAGATCAGCAGTTGTACCAGGTCATGCAGAACTACCCGATGGCTGATGGTTTTCTCACTATTGATAATACACCTGGGCCTTTAGCTAAAGCCTTACAAGAAGAATTTCCTGAAGTAGAAAAAGCTATTGCCGTATCGCCCCCTTTAGGGAATCAGAAAACAAAGGTGTTATCACTGCAAATGACAATTCGTTCAAAGCTAGTGAACTCTACGTAGATCCTGATTTCTTTCAATTTTTTCTCCTTCTCCCTGATTGAAGGCCCTTCAGATAAGGTCTTAGTTGAAAAACATACTGCCGTAATTTCTCGCAAGCTAGCTAATAGTCTATTTCCCGTACTGCCGATGCAGTTGGGCAGGTAATACAGTGGTATCGGGGAGACACGACAATCTTATTCACCGTCACAGGAGTCTTTGCAGACCTTCCACAGCAATCCTCTCTACAATTCGATCTATTACTACCATATGCTTCCCTTTCTGATAGAGCGTCTCATCTTCGTTCTTGGGGAAATAGTGATCCCTATACTTTTGTTTTGTTGAAAAAGAAACCGAAATCGAGCAATTGAATGAAAAACTGAGCAAATACCTCCAGGAAAAAGTTAAGGCCACAGTAGAAAACCCGGACTTCAATTATGTGGGGACCGCATTTCTTCAACAATTCTCTGATCGGTACTTATACAATCATTTTGAAAATGGGAAACAGGCTGGAGGTCGAATTAGTTATGTGAAGCTCTTTGCCATCATTGCCTTCTTTCTACTACTGATTGCTTGCATCAACTTCATGAATCTCTCCACGGCCAAAGCTATACATCGAGGGAAGGAAATTGCAGTGAAGAAGGTGATTGGTGCACAACGAAAAAACACTCATTTATCAATATTTAACGGAAGCCACCTTAATCACTAGTGTGGCAGTCATCCTTGCCATCGTGGCAGTCTATACACTACTCCCCTATTTCAACACCTTAACCAGTAAATCAATTGCGATACAATGGTCTGCTCAAGTCCTACTAGGATTATTCGGAGTAATCCTTGGCACAGGCTTGCTGGCGGGGAGCTATCCTGCTTTTTATCTATCAAAATTTCATCCGGCAAATATTTTTAGAGGAACGCTGAGGTCTGGCAGCAGGGAATACTGGATGCGGAAGGGGCTTGTGGTTTTTCAATTCACCATATCTCTGGTACTAATCATAGCGGTATAATTACCTCTAAGCAAATTGACTTCATTCAAATAAGAACCTAGGTTATAATCAAGCACGCATCCTCACTTGAAGAAAGATGGTAACCTAAGAAACCAAGTTCCCGTCTTTAGCGCAGCCTTACAAGCCTTACCAGAAGTTGCATCTGTAAGTACGTCCCGGCACAATTTAACTGGAGATTTTGGAAGCACATCTGGCGTAAAATGGAAAGGCCAAGCAGAGGGTCATCGCATCCAATTTGGTAATCTTGAGGTGGATAATGGTCTGTTAGAATTGATGAGTATTGACCTAGTAGAAGGCCGATATTTCGCTCCCTCCTTTGGCACCGAAAAGGACAAGATTATTTTTAATGAGGCTGCAATCAAAGCCATGGGACTACAACAACCTATTGGTCAACAAATAGAGCTTTGGGGAGAGCCGCGGGAAATCATAGGTGTTGTGCGAGATTTTCATTTTGAATCACTCTATGAGGAGGTTAAACCTTGTATGATCCGATATTCGCCCAATGGCCAAATATTTTAATTAAGCTGAAGCCTGGCGATCCGGGCGAGCTATCGCAGCTATTCAAGAAGTATACCAAGAATTCAATGAGGGCCTAGCTTTTGAGTATAGATTCCTCGATGAAGACTATCAGCTTATGTATGCCTCTGAGCAAAAGGTATCGGTTCTTTCCCGCTACTTCGCCGCCTTGGCAATTATAATTTCTTGCCTAGGTCTTTTTGGTTTAGCGGCTTTCACTACCGAAAGGAGATCCAAAGAAATAAGTATTAGAAAAATATTGGGCGCTAGTGCATTCGCCTTAATTCAATTACTTTCCAAAGATTTTACCAGACCGTCCTGTTAGCACTTTTGATCGGCCTTCCAGTAAGCTACTTGTTGACTACTTACTGGCTCAACGCTTTCGCTTATCATATAGATATTCACCTCTGGTACTTCTTCGGAGCAGGCCTCTTAGTCTTACTAATCGCTTGGAGCACAGTCGGATTTCAAACTTTAAAGCGACTAAAGTAAACCTCGCCCAATCCCTAAAAGATGAATAAGCAAAATACTCAATACCAGTCTAAGTGGGCGCTGCGGTTTTTCCGTTGGTATTGCCATCCAGATTTTGTCGAAGACCTGGAGGGAGATCTACATGAGCGCTTTGAACGAAAGTTAGGTGAGCGAGGAACAAGAAAGGCGAAATGGCATCTCTACAAAGATGTAGTTTCTCTCTTCCGACCGGGGATCATCCGACCAGTAAAAAATAAATCACCCTTTTACAAATACTGTTGCCATGTTTAAAAATCACCTAAAATTGCTTGGAGAAATCTCTTCAAAAATAAATTCTTCTCCTCCATCAACATTGGAGGCTTAGCTGCAGGGATGCTAATTCCCATGTTAATCGGCCTATGGATGCACCATGAGCTTTCTTTCAATACGCAGTACCCCAACCAAGCCCGTATTGCCTTGGCTCTACAAAATCAAAGCCTGAATGGAAAGATCGAGACTTGGTACAATCAAGCTCGGCAATTGGAACCTGTACTTAGGAGTGATTACGGTCATCTATTTTCTGGAATAGTAACTACCCCAGGGACCTGGACACATCCCATAGCTTATGAGGACAAAAGCATTAAGAAAAGTGGCAGCTTTTTTGGGCCTGATATTATTGATATGCTGTCGATCAATCTACTGGACGGTAGCAAGGAAAGCATGGAGGATCCCATTCTATTTTATTGCAGAATCCGTAGCTAAGGCTTTGTTGGCGATGAAGACCCCATGGATAAGGCGCTTGTATTGGATAAGGATTTGGCTGTAACCGTTAAAGGAGTATATGAAGACTTACCCCAGGATTCTGAATTTAAGCGACTGCTATTCATTGTTCCTTGGGAGAGGTATGTACAAAGTGCCAATCTGGAAGAGCGACGACTTGGGGGAACAGTTGGTTTAATGTTTTCGTACAGATAGCGGATAATACGACAATGGAAGAAGTTTCCTTGGCTATAAAGGATGCTAAATACGATAATATTGATGCCGATTTTGCGGAAAAAACGCAGCCGGCTATCTTCCTACATCCTATGAAAGACTGGTACTTGCGGGGAGAATTTGAAAACGGGAAAAACGCAGGCGGGCGAATAGATTATGTGTGGTTGTTTGGCATTATAGCAGCTTTTGTATTGCTTTTGGCTTGTATCAATTTCATGAATCTAAGCACGGCTAGATCGGAAGAAAGAGCCAAAGAAGTAGGTATCCGGAAAACTTTGGGATCTATTCGCAGTCAGTTAATAAGTCAATTTTTCAGCGAATCGATACTGATCACCTTTATTGGCTTTGTCTTATCTATTGGTCTAGTATACCTGCTGCTACCTACCTTTAATGAAATAGCGGGGAAAGAATTACAGTTTCCTGGCGCAAGCCTGCTTTTTGGCTATTGGGCTTGGGATTCGCACTGATTACTGGCTTGATAGCAGGAAGTTATCCCTCATTTTATTTATCGGCTTTTCGACCAGTTCGAGTATTGAAAGGCACGTTTAGGCGGGGCGACTAGCCAGCCTACCTCGAAAAGTGCTCGTTGTCATTCAATTCACTGTATCCATCAGCATGATCATTGGTACACTGTTCATCTTCAGACAGATCCAACATGCCAAGGATCGCCCTATCGGCTATAACAGAGATAACTTGATTCGAGTCCCGATAAAAAGCCAAGAGATCATCAAACATATTGAAACCTTGCGGACGGACCTGCTTAATACAGGCATGGTTGATGAATGGCTGGAACAGACTCTCCCATTACCTCTACGGGCGTAACCAATGGTGGTTTTGATTGGGAAGGCAAAGACCCAAGTGCTAGTAATGATTTTACTTCTCTTCGCGTAACTTATGAATTTGGAGATATGGTAGATTGGGAAATCATTGAAGGCAGGGACTTTTCACGTGATTTTGCCAGCGATAGTACCGGTTTTATCCTCAATGAAGCGGCAGTGGAATATATGGTGTAGAAAACCCGGTTGGAATGGTTATGCGAAGAGGCGATGACACCCATAAAATTGTCGGCGTGGTAAAGAATCTCATTACCCAGTCGCCTTATGCTCCAGTCCGGCAAACCATTTTCATGCTGCATCAATCTTGGCTTAGACATATCAATATTAAGCTAAATGCCGATAGTCCTCCACATGAAGCATTGACTCAGATTGAAGGGATTTTCAAAAAGTATGACCCAGCCAGTAGTTTTGAATATGAATTTGCGGATGAGGCCTATGCGCGTAAGTTCGACGATGAAGAAAGAGTTGGAAAACTCGCCTCCTTCTTTGCCATATTGGCCATTTTCATTTCCTTCTTGGGTTTATTTGGTTTGGCCGCTTATGTAGCCGAAAGACGTAAAAAAGAGATTGGGATACGAAAGGTCTTAGGGGCCTCTATCCTTAGAATATGTCAGATGCTATCAAAGGATTTTATCAGACTTGTATTGATTGCCTTCCTCTTAGCTACCCCTATCAGTTATTACTTGATGAACAATTGGCTCGAAGAATTTAGCTACCGAACCAGCTTGTCCTGGTGGGTATTTGGCGTCGTGGGTATTGTGTCTATCATTTTGGCGCTGTCGGCAGTAGTGTTCCAAGCCTTACGAGCAGGCCTTGATGAATCCTGTAAATGCGATCAGAGTGAATAATAAACATACAGCCCCGCCTAAGTGGGCACTTCGTTTTTTTCGTTGGTATTGCCATCCTGATTTTGTTGAGGATTTAGAGGGGGATCTCTTTGAAAGATTTGAGCGGAATCAAAACCAGGATGGCAACCGAAAAGCCAGGCGGAAGTTTGTCAAGGACACCTTTTCTTTGTTCCGACCAGGGCTTATTCGACGACCTCATTTTCCAATGCTGCAATCACCTACAACATGTATCGACACTATTTCAAGATAGCCTGGAGAAACCTCAAGAACAACAGATCATTTAGTTTTATCAATTTAGGTGGGCTCGCAGTAAGTTAAGTTGCTGCATCCTATTGCTCCTCTATATTGTAAGTGAATCCTCTTTTGACCAGCATCATGAGGATTCGGACCGACTATTCTTGGTCAACAGCTTAGCCATAACCAATAATGGGACAAATGAACCCTACCCAAAATTGTCAGCACCCTACAAAAGTGCATTAGAAGAGGGGTTCCCGGAAGTAGAGGCAAGTAGCAGACTATGGGTTAATTTCATCGATAGCAAAGCATCTCTGGAGGTGATCAACCAGAAGGCTCGCCTAAGATATTCTATGAGCCCAAGGCCTACCATGTAGATCCTAACTTTTTTGAACTGTTCACGTATCAATTTAAGGAGCAGGTTTCATCTCAAGCGCTTTTGGAAAGCCCCAATAGTGTAGTCATTTCTGAAGAATTGGCAACAAAGCTTTTTGGATCACATTCAGCCCTCCAACAGCAGATCAAATTGGAGGAACCAGTGGATTTGATCAATCCTTTGAAGTGACTGGGGTATTCAAATCAGAGGCACATAGGTCACATATAGACGCACACCTATTTCTCCCCATTCAGGCAGGCTGGGTGGGATATTTCACTAAAACACAACCGCAAAATTTCTCTTCTAATAATATCTTCTATACTTATATCAAATTAAGTCCGGGTACTTCAGCAGGTCAGTTGAATCCAAAATGGAAAGTTTTATTGAAACCTATGCTGCGCAAGATCTCCGAGCGGCAGGTTTTGACAAATCCTTATCACTCTAGCTGTTGATCAACTCCATTTATACGAAGAGATCGACACCATTGTCAGTGCTACCAATAGTCGCTCCTATCTTATATACTCGCAACAATCGGGTTATTAACACTATTGATTGCTTGCATTAACTTCATGAACCTCTCCACCTCACAAGCTACCCGTAGAGCGACTGAGGTCGGTCTTAGAAAAACCTTTGGCGCGGGTAAAGGCAGTCTAATTCGTCAATTCTTGAGTGAGTCGCTCCTCCTCACCTTAGGAGCCATGATATTAGGCATTACACTTGTTTTTTCCTCCTTCCTGCTTTCAACGAATTGACAGAAAAACACCTTGACATCTCCGCCCTCTTAAGGCCTGAGGTTCTACTCGGCATCTGTTGTTTGACCTTCTAACGGGAATCATTGCAGGAAGCTATCCCGCTTTCTATCTGTCTGTTTTCAAGCCATTCCAAGCTATTTCAGATAAAGCCAATAAAGCCAAGGGCGCGCTTGGCTTACGCCGCGCATCAGTCATCTTTCAATTCACTATCGCCGTTGGCTTGATCGCCTCCACGCTAATCATACAACGGCAAATGCAGTACCTCAAAGATAAGCCCTTGGGGTTTCAAGCGAATCAACAAGTAGTTATTCCCATTCAAAGTTCAGAGGCTAGATCAAATTTCAAAACCCTCAAGAATGAGTTAACTCAATCGACTGCTGTTCTCGGGGCGGATGGGGCTCAGTTTTATCCAGGTATAGAGAATCCCACCTCCGTTTCTCTTTATCGACCAGATCAACAAGTCAACGAAATACAAAATGTACAAACCAATACTGTTGGCCCTGAATTAATGGAGTTAATGGAATTTGAGCTACTAGCAGGCAGGCTCTTTTCTACCGAATTTAAAGCAGATACTTCCAACCGGATTGTAGTCAATGAAGCCACCCTTAAAGCATGTGCCATTCCTCTAAATCAAGCTATTGGACAAAAATTAAATTTTGATTTTCAAGGCCAACCATCACCTATGAAGTCATCGGCGTGATCAAGGATTTTCACTTCGAAGACCTCCATCAAAGATCAAGCCTTATGCCTTCCTATTGAACGGTGCTCCTTCATTCAATTATTTAATTGCCAAAATTGATGGTAAAGATATTGCTGAAGGCTTGAATGGACTAAAGCAAAACTGGGACAAGCTTAACCCTAGCACTCCCTTCCAATACAGCTTTTTAAAGGCTGACTTCCAACAAAATTACGAGGCGGACCAACGCACTGCAAAAATCGTGTCCTACTTCACTTTAATAGCAATTATCATTGGTTCTCTTGGTTATTTAGCCTGGTAGCTTTTCGGCCCAGCGAAGAACTAAAGAGATAGGTATTCGAAAGGTTTTAGGCGCTTCCGTTTCTTCCATTATCTTTTTGCTCAGCAAAGAATTGTTACTATTGGTACTGATTGCGGTTGGTATAGCCATTCCGTTAGCATGGAACATAATGGCCAAATGGTTGGAAGCCTTTGCCTATCATACAAACCTGGAATGGTGGATCTTTGCCATGGCCGCTATAGCAGCAGTGCTCATCGCGATTTTCACGCTTAGTTTTCACGCTATTCGAGCAGCTTTGGCTTCCCCTATTCACGCCTTGCGATCAGAATAAAGTCTCTGGTTGGACTAGGTAAAAACAAATGCCAAAATCAAGAAATAGCTCCGAATATTATTTCAACCAAAAGGAACAGGAATGCAGAGGAAAGTATAAATCTCTGGATTCCTGTTCCTTTAGGTTCAATTATTTGGCTTGTCTTTTGCCCAGTCACTTTAGACCTTTCTCACCTCTTCTCATCTTCTTCCTTCCCCATACCACTCATGTCCTAGGACCGCTCCCCACAATTTCCTTCCTGCGCATTGTCAAAAACAACTATTTTGCTTGAAAAAACAAACAAGCATGAAAGTTATCACTGTTATCATGGCCTGCCTGGGATTAGGATATATGAGTTTTGCGCAATCCCCTTGGCGACTGGGAAGGCACTCTGGAGCTCCAGGTATGAAAACTCAAAATCGTTTTTCATATTACTGCGATGGCGATCAATATAGTGCCACGATGGACTCTCCAGATCAAGGAGCTATGGGTTTCCCGTGAGCTCTACATCATTGAAAGATGGCAAGCTATCAATAGATGCCAAGAGCCTAGGTATGACTTATGAAGGTGCGCTGGATGCCGCAGGTGCAAATATCAAAGGGGTGTTCAAGCAAGGCCCTGCTACCCTTCCGCTAAACCTTAGTCGGATGAAAGGCAAACCCCGCTAAACTTGAAAGACCACAAGAGCCTCAACAACCATACCCTTACAAAGAAGAAGCCGTAAAATATGATAATGCCAAGCTGAAGGTGTAACACTAGCTGGAACTTGACATTGCCCAATACAGCTGGGCCACACCCCGTCGTAGTACTCATTAGATGGCTCTGGCCCACAAAACCGAGATGAAGAACTACTTGGTCACAAGCCCTTCCTAGGTGGCTGATCACCTTACGCGCCAAGGAATGCTTTTCTCCGATACGATGACAGAGGTGTAGCGGAGTCTACTGGCAACTTTGGTACTGCTACTTCTGCAGACTTTGCTTTCTGACGCGGAAGCCGCCATACAACTACCTAAAGACACGCAAAGATATGACGCTAAGAAGATGGGATTGATGGGACATAGTGAAGGGGGTTAATTGCTCCAATGGTAGCTGCTGCATCAAAAGATGTAGCTTTTTATTGTGTTATTAGCTGGGCCTGGCGTTTCTGGAACAGACATCCTGCTCTTGCAGCAAGAGTTGATCGAAAAGCCAGTAATGTACCTGATTCAGGTACTTGCCTTGAATCGTAAATTGAACAAAAAAACCTCGAGTTGATCAATACTCACGGGGATGATTACCCAAACAAAGGAAGAAATCAAGAAATATATGGAAGATGAAAAGCAACGGCTTTCTGACTCCGAAAAACAACATCTTGGAAGCTTCAATGGGACAGTTCGATCAAACTTTCCAACAAATTTCATCTCCTTGGTTTCGCTATTTCCTCCAAGTATGACCCTGCGACTTCTCCTCACGAAAGTGACTTGTCCGGTATTAGCCGTAAATGGGGACAAAGACCTACAGGTAGATGCTGAACAAAACCTGCCTGCCATTGAAAAGGCCTTGAATAAAGCTGGAATAAAAACTACGAATCAAGTCCATTCCCAATATGAACCACTTGTTTCAAACAAGCGGAAACTGGCGCTCCAACGGAGTACGGTAAATTAACTGAAACCTTCTCTCCGGTAGCTTTAAATACAATTAGCACCTGGTTAAAGACTCAGTTGAAGTACCCCTTCTTAGACAAATCTCGTGGACACTCCTAAAATGAGATGAAAAAGCAATGCTGACGATTACTTCAGTAAAGTGTTGCATTTTATTTTTGAGTGTCTTCAAACACGAGATTTGTAGAAGAAACCAAGTAACCTTATGCCTACACCCACCAAAACGAAGTTATTTTGGACACTGCATATCCTCGGTTGGCTAATCTTTGCATTAGTCA